>JAQIUQ010001050.1:0-145000 GCA_030378365.1 Hybognathus amarus | reverse complement strand
TTATTTTTATAAAACACTAACTAACTTTTGAAACTGGTTTCCACGCTTAAAAACATCATAAGGAATACGATTTATGATGTTGTAAAAGTCGCTCATATGCAAAGCAACGACACATGTCTCAGAGCATCTGCGGCGTGCTCGCGCAGCGTTCTGATGAGAGCGCGCAAACCATCTTGAAGAACTCCCGAAGAGCGAGAAACACATCAGACTCTCCACGCGCCGGACAATCTGAAGATGAGCACAACACACATACTAACCTTTCCCGCTCTTCTCATGCTGCTCTACAGTAAGTATTATTGATGATGCTTGTATTTCTCATATCCGATGCTCTTTATGTGGTGTGTCGTGTTCTGGACGTTTTACTAAAAGAAGAATTTTTGATTCTGATTGAAATGGTGGGAATTCCGAGGGGTAAGTTGTAAAACACAGATCCTAACTTTCATTAATATTTTAAATCTACATTTAGCCCTGTTAATAATAATATATACACTAGATATAGAATTGGCTGAAAACCGAATATAAAAAAAAACATTTACATGGTTAAAAGTTATTTTAAATATTACAAATAATATAAATAATGTTATTTATCATTATTTTATTTTTTTATTTATTTACATGTTTTATTTTATTATGTGTCTTGACATGAATGATTGTGTTTGTGTGTGGTTTAGGCAAACACGTTATTTAGACAAAATGTAAATGTTTTTGATACCCATGAGGAAAACAGCTTAAAATCATACAAGTGATGTTATTGAAAAGCTAATCATGCACGTTTTCTATGATGGGTTTAGGGATAGAAAATACAATTTGTACAATATACAAATTATTACACCTATAAAATAAAAATCATTATGTCTATGGAATGTCCCCATAAAACATGA
The DNA here is from genome assembly GCA_030378365.1 of Hybognathus amarus. Taxonomy (NCBI): domain Eukaryota; kingdom Metazoa; phylum Chordata; class Actinopteri; order Cypriniformes; family Leuciscidae; genus Hybognathus; species Hybognathus amarus. The sequence goes on along the minus strand of JAQIUQ010001050.1, from coordinate 144,119 downwards.
AAACCTATGAAGGTGTGTGTGTGTGTGTGTGTGTGTGTGTGTGTGTGTGTGTGTGCTTTCAAAGGAAGATGAATGCTTTGAGGGTCTGGATATAATGGGTGGGGGTCTTGTAAGACACTTTGTTTACACAAACTTCTTAAACAGCATTTGAACACATGAGATCCTGAAGGTGATAAAGTGTCTGTGAAGAAGCTGTCCAGATCTGAACTTCAGTCTGATGTGGCAGGGACCCTTTCATGTGGCTCAATGCCCCTTGCCTGACTCCTTGTGTATTGGTCATTATCATGAAGATTATGGTTACCCAGCATACCATGAGAAATGCTCCCACCCAGTCTAGAGATACAGTAAATGTTTTACAAATTATGTAGCAATTCAGTTTTTAGGTGTCAAAAGATGTAGCTAACATGCAACTTTCGATAACATTGATTGGCTTTATTCTGATATTCTAACCTCAGACCTCATGGCACTAGTGCTAGTTATGGTTGTTAAACCTTTGTGGGGTGGTCTATGATTTTAACTCTAGTCCTGTTTTCTAGCTGAAGGGGTTTTAGGTTACAGCAGCACAGTAACGTCTTGTATCTCTGGGTAAAAAGACTCTCCACACCCTTTCTCTCTTGTCACATTTGAAACTCAGTTCTTTTCTACAGGGCTAAAGGGAGCTGCACAGATAGAAGGAAAGCATTTCCCTTCACTTTCCACAAAACTGCATGTTTTTCAGTGTGTGTGGAGGTTATCAGGCCTGGTTTGTACACCCCCACAGCCAGACTGTGAAGAAGAACATCCCATCTATTACGTAAATTCCTATACATCCCTGTCTGGCACCACCAGAGCAGGGGTGATGTGTCAGTGAGGTTTCACAACTTCAGTGTGTTTAACTTCCCTTCACTCTATTTCTTATTTACTTAAAGGGACAGTTCACTTTGAAATTAATTTCTGATATGTTTTCGCTTACCTCAAGGGCATCCAAGATGTTTTAGGTGTCTTCGTTTCCAGCAGTACTTCAATTTTGACATTTTCAGGTCAAACTGTTTGTGTCAGTCATATAATGCAGGTCTATGGGGTCACCTCAAAGAGCATGCACAGAGAAAGTCCAAATTAAACATGATTTAATGACTCGTAAATGTAAGTACACACTGATGACCTAAGACACGAAACGAGCGGTTTGTGTGAGAAAACGAACAGTATTTATATCGTTTTTACCTCGTGCTACCACAGCGATGACAAACTGATCTGACAGCACGGGTGCTTCGGTCTGCTGACATACGCCGGAAGTGATACCTCTACGTCAATCTTTGTTTATACAGAGATTTCAGAAGTTTCACCTTTCACTAAACATATTTAGATACAGGTAATCGACAATGGAAGACGAATTCGGTATATGTAAATATGTTTAGTGAAAGGTAAATTTTCGAAACCTATATGTAAATATTAAGTGACAGTCACATGCAAGCGATCACTTCCAGCGGAACATTGAACATGATTCAGTTCGGTTCAGTTGACATTGCACAACTGATTCATATCACTTGGACGTGAATGTGATTACGCAAGGTAAAACGTATATAAATACTGTTCGTTTTCTCAGCACAAACCACTACGTTTCGTGTCTCTTAAGCCATACAATGTGTACTTACATTTACAGAGTCCATTAAATCATGTTTAATTTGGAACTTCTCTGTGCATGCTCTTTGAGGTGGACCCCATAGACCTGCAGTATATGACTGAAAGACAAGACGGTTTAACTGAAAAATGTCAAAATTGAAAATACTGTGGAAACAAAGACACATACATCTTGAGATGCCCTAAGGTAAGCTGAAACATATCACAAATTAGTTTCAAAGTGAACTATCCCTTTAAAGATTATATTGTATTGCTCAGGGGCATAATATAGAAAACTTGTAACACTTTCCTAAAAGGAAATGCATTAACTAATTTTAACAATGAGCAATACATTTGTTACAGTATATTATATATTAATCTTTGTTCCCGTTAATTAATAACTTTTTATTGTTCATGTTAGCTCAGGTCCATTAATTATTATCAAAAGGTACATCCTTTGCTTTTAATAATGTATTAGTAGAAATGCTGTTTACAATAACTTAATTAATAAGTTATTCTAATAACAATAAGTAATATTCTTTTTCTGTTAAAGATTAGGATTTTTTACTGTGTAAGTTTAGCTATATAAATACCTGAATCACTCTTAAAAATAAAGGTTGCAAAGGTTTTTTCTTTTTCCACAGAAATACCATAGAAGAACCATTTTGGTTCCCCAGAGAAACTTTGAGTGATCAGTTCTAAACAGAATCGATTTGTATCTTAGTGTGAAGTCCGTCCCCACTATAAAGAACAGAAATGAAAGGTTTAAATAATTTCTAGGTTGTTAATGAAAACCATTAGTGCCAATAAAGAACCTTTAATTTTTAAAGGGCAGAATTTCATTCATCCTCAGTAAAAAACTAAAACTTATGGGCCAAACATATAATGATCTCTCATAGTCTTTCATTGTAAGTGAATTTTTCCCTCACAAACTAAGTTTGCTATTATAAAAAATGCTGTGGGAGTGTATTACAACATTCATGTGTTTGTTTGTATCTTATCCTCCAGTTCCTAGCTCAGATCCAGTGACTGTGACGACAAACAAAGCAAAAGTGGAAGTACATGAAAACACAAGTAAGTTCTTTAGTGTTCAGATAATCAGCTGGACGTGTTTAAAAGCTTTCAGACCATAACGAATGTGACACTTTTATCTGTTCTTTCCAAAGATGCTGTCCTTTCCTGTGAGTTCAGGACAGAGAAGAAACAAACCCACGTGTTGAATGGAAGAAGAGAGGCAAAGAGGTTTCATATGTTTATTTTGATGGCGATTTTACAGGTTTGTTGTTGTTTAGCCAATTCACCAAATTTTTAAACAGTCCCTTATCTCTCTTATTCGTAGTTTAGATATTGTATAAAATCATTTCAAAGAAGATCACACACACATGAAATTTTACAAGCAAAAAAGGTCCATTGTGTTGTGTAATGATGATTTATGAAGCTCAAACAGAACTCACTTTAAAACCAAGCAGCTTTTTGTCGGGCGATGCTGAACCCATTGCAAAATATGTGTTGGGAAATCTTTCAAAACTTCTGATCGCACAGATTCCTATTGAAATTACTAGATTTCAATCCACAGAAACTCTGCCAAGCAATTGTACACCCTAACAGTGTGTTTCAGTGAACAGTACTTTCATTCACATACAGTATGTTTTTTCATCAGAATGTTCTGACTTACTCTCACCATTACCAGGTCCCATCTTAAGAGCCATGCATCATGTCAATCGGGGCAACAATGACCCTCCGTGGTGTCACCCAGAAAGACTTGGGAGTGTATCATTGTGAAGTCACAGCCCGCCAAGCAAAATCAAGCTGGGAGAGGTCACCGTCACCCTCATAGTGCTAGGTGGGAATGAAAATATTGTACACTTATTTTCATTATTTATGTGCAGCAAATGATACACTCTTAAAAATAAAGGTCCCGATTTTCACAACGATGCCATAGAAGAACCATTTTTGGTTCCCCAAAGAACCTTTCAATAAACATTTCTTGAAACGAACTATTTTTCTTAGTCTGAATAACCTTTATTTTAAGAGTGTATACACAACTCCTTGTCTTTAAAGGAGAACTGCAGCACAAAATGAACCTTTGGTCTCAATTACACATTGTTACCAAGTCAACCGTTATCTGAGATTTGTTTTCATGATTGCCGAATGTAAATAGTTTTATCTCTAAAAACAGTTTAGCTTATAATGCTAGTATAATGCTAGTATATAGGGCATAGAGTAATGACAAATAAAAATCGCTTGTTATGACCACTAACAAGGCTCAGAAATAGCCCCACACTAACACGGTAGCATAATAAGGGTCTCCTACATTCAAACCGAAGCATTGAGATCTTGAGCATTGAGTGTCCATACAGTTTAATAAGAAGATATTTTATACACACAGTCAACTTCGCGAATACAGGAAGAAGCCATCTTTGAAATATAGTCTCTACCAGTCGATCTACGAACGCCGATCCAAGTGCGCTGAACTGTGCAGAATCTCATATAGTCCGTTGTTTCCGGAAGAAACACAAACACGAACCATTTTCTTGTCTTCAATATGTACATGTTGCCTACTGGTCGCGCTCACCTTATCACCTTATTCACATCTCACGAGCGCACTTGGATTGGCGATCGTAGATCGACTGGTAGAGACTATATTTCAAAGATGGCTTCTTCCTGTATTCGCGAAGTTGACTGTGTGTATAAAATATCTTCTTATTAAACTGTATGGACACTGACAAAGTTCTCAATGCTTCAGGTTTGAATGTAGGGACCCTTATTATGCTACCGTGTTACTGTGGGGCTATTTTGAGCCTTGTTAGTGGTAATAACAAGCGATTTTTATTTGTCATTACTCTATGCCCAATATACTAGCGTTATACTAGCATTATAGGCTAAACTGTATTTATAGATAAAACTATTAACATTTGGCAATCATGAAAACAAATCTCAGATAATGATTTGACTAGGCAACAATGTGTAATTAGACCAAAGGTTCATTTTGCGCCAGAGTTGTCCTTTAATATAACCTTTCTGCACTTTTAGAAGAAAAGGTTCTATATAGAACCTTAAAAGGTTCTATCAGTGCTACATATTTGGAACCCCTAAAAGGTTCTATATGCAGAACCCTTTTTTAAGGTTTCATAATAACCAGTTTGTAACCAGGAAAAAGTTCTATATGGAACCTTTTGGGCTTCATTCATTATCATTTGTTATTTTGTTTTGTCCTTTCCGAATGAAATATTTCATGTTATTGACAAACATCAAGACCCTAAAATGTCTTTATGATTGCATGTGAAGGATCACAAAATTCAAGAATATGGGGGTTAAAAAATGTATATATTTATATCATTTTATGTAGTAATCAATATCACACGAAGAGTGTCATTTCAGTTTTTCTCCTCTAAAAATCAGCATGATTAAAATGTGATATTGTTACTACAACAGTTTAATAAACAATAATTTAATTACAACTACAAAATGTTGCAGAATAATGTAATAAATGAATGAATAATAGCCTATAAAGAACCTTTGTGCCAAAAGTGTTCCTTCTTGTCATAATAGAACCTCTTTTTAGCATAACAGATTCATTAGAGTTGAGTAAAGAACCCTATACTTCATATGTAAAACCCAAATTAACCCTTTTTCTAAGAGTGTGTCAGTTAGCAGTCTGATCTTTCTTTACATGGACAGTGCCGCCACATGCGCCGTAGTGCGAGGTTCCAGAAACAGTCATGAAAGGATTTCTGAGAGCTCCACTGTAAAGACAAACTCAGCGTTCCTGCTGCCACCTACAGCTGGTACAAAGACAACAAACCACTGAACACTGGCAAGCTCGCTGAAATCAACTACACCCTGGACCCCAAAACAGGGACTCTGGTTGGTGTAGTGCTATTAATCTCTTTCCATCACATGGGCAAACATTTTGATTAAAAATATTGAACTTCCTGCTGTTTTTTCCCTTGACTGCTAACAAATGCTGCTTATTGTTTGGCTTTGATGCATTTTTGGCATATGTGATTTATATACACTGTTTCTTTTCCTTTGAACAGAAATTCAAGACGGTATCACAATCTGGCGAGGGTCAGTATCGATGTGAGGCATCCAATGGAGTGGGAGCACCCAAAAGCTGTGCAGGCCAGCATATGAAGATTACTGAATGTAAGTTAATGACAAATTGATAATTTAAAGGAATCAGATTATACTTAAATGGAAAATGTACAAAGAGGGCATTGAGATCAAAGTCTTAAAGGTACAGTGGCAAAAAAACTTGTGTTCTATTGATGTTGACTATATTATTTTTATTTGGGGGTCTAGTGACTCTAATAAAAAAAAATCTTTCATCAAAATGTATTTAAAATATATTAATTTCATACTAAGTATAGGGTTGGGAAAGTTCACTTTCTACATGAACTAGTTCAAAGTTCAGTTCACACATTTTAAAATTAACTAGTTCAGTTCATAGTTCATACTTCAAAAAATGAACTAGTTCATAGTTCTTTTTTACCATATGTTATGAGCTTCTTTTTCTTTTAATTATTGCCACAGCCCATATACAACCACAGAAAACAATTATTTTATCAACGGGCAAAGTTTGCACAGAAATGTAAGATTTTTCCCATCCTCACCGACCTCGTCATAACCCGTTTAAATGATCATACGACGCCTCCTCGCTTGCTGCTTTGTCGACAACGGCCGCAGTGCGACACTGGTGGCTGGTGTTGCCAGATTGGGTGTTTTTTTCACTACATATTAAGGGCTGTTTACGTGTGTTTTAGCCTTATAATTTATTTGGAGTACTTCTTTATTGCACAATGCACACTAAGGACAGTATAGTCATCAGTCTTTAAATGCAGGATACTTTAAATGTACCTAAAGTATATTTGCAATAGTTCCACTGTAGCACAATCTAATATATACTCAGCAAAAAAAGAAACGTCCCTTTTTCAGGACTGTGTATTTCAACAATAATGTTATAAAAATCCAAATAACTTTACAGATCTTCATTGTAAAGGGTTTAAACAATGTTTTCCATGCATGTTCAATTTACTATAATCAATTAATTAACATGCACCTGTGGAATGGTCTTTAAGACCTTAACAGCTTACAGAGAGTAGGCACTTAAGGTCACAGTTCTAAAAACGCAGGACACTAAAGAGACTTGTCTACCGAACTGTGAAAAACACCCAAAGAAAGATGCTGATGCAAAGAAAGATGTTGGATCGCAGGGTGAGGGCTAGGGCCATAGGGCCCCCAGAAATGTCCAGGAACTTGCAAGTGCCTTGGTGGAAGAGTGGGGTAACATCTCACAGCAATAACTGACAAATCTGGTCCAGTCCATGAGGAGGAGATGCACTGCAGTACTTCAAGCAGCTGGTGGCCACACCAGATACTGACTGGTACTTTTGATTTTGAGCCTCCCTTCATTCAGGGACAGATTATTCTCTTTCTGTTAGTCACATGTCTGTGAAACATTTTTAGTTTATGTCTTATGGTGTTGACTCTTTTAGTGTTCATACAAATATTTACACACATTAAGTTTACTGAAAGAAAAAAAAACAGTTGAAAGTCAGAGGACGTTTCTTTTTTTGCTAGAGTATACATCCTTACTTGAGAGCTCAGCACATTTTACAGATATCTAAAAAAAACATTTAGTACAAAATTACTTGTTCCAATTTAGCAGACTTTAAGTATATCATTTTAGGATGCCAACAGTACAATTGCAGGGTTTTTAAATTAAGTACATACATATTTGTAGTATACTAATACATTTTGGTAATATTACATTTTCACTAGGGAACCCCCAAAGATATTAATACTAATTTCAAAATTAACCTCCGATTTTCCCTTAAAGGTCCTATGTGCTAAATCAAACCCTGCAAAACCCTAAATTCCCCTCTGTATTACCACAAACTAAGTAGAAATGTGACTGGCATCTAACAGTTCAAACGTTTCAGGTCAGTAAGCCATTTATAAGAAAGAAATTAAGACTTGAGGATGCAAATTGATCAAAAGTGACAAGTATAGACATTTATAATGTTGAAAAAGATTGCTGATTCAAATACATTATGTTCTTTTGAACTTTCTATTTATCAAAGAATCCTGATTTGAACATTGGTAATAATAAGAAATATTTATTGAGCACTAAATCATATTGAAATATTGGAAGTCAGAGCAATGGCTGCTGAGAATTCAGAGATTCAGATAAATTACATTTGAAATTCGAAATGTAATTATAATATTTAAAAGTTTTTTTGTTTTTTTTTTACTATTTTTTGAATAGTGGAGCCCAGCAATAACATACTGTAGTGTAGGGGAGAGCAGGGCACAACCTAACACTTCTGACTTTCTTAGTTTATATAAATCCACTTGGGATTATTTTTTTTCCCCACGTCTGGTACAATTATGTGAATTTGTTTCAATAATACGATGTGACTTTTTCTTGATTCACCCCAAAAGAATGGAAGTGAAATGTGACAACATGCCCCATTGTACATATGTAACATGACCATATGCCAGATTTAAACCCTTTTATGATTAATGCCCTTATGACCCATTGCATATCTGTTTAACATGCTCTGTTGCAGTTGAGCTGAACATGACAATAGTTATCAGCATTAGAAGTGGGAGCGTTCCTGTTGCTTACTCTACGTGCTGTGTGTCCATCTGTGTGTGCTGCAGACGAGGGTGCTGTCGACGCTGCCGCAGTGAGTGATACTTCATTCAAAACAGTATATGGGCTGTTGGGAACTACCTATGCCTGTTTATGAACCGAAATGTGTCTTGTCTTCATCTACTAACACAAGTCTTGCATTTACCAACAGAGAATAAAGGAGAGACAATACAAAGGTAAGTCTTTTGCAGTGCTTTGTAATGCACACTAATAAGAATAAAACATAACAGACCATTTGAAACAAAGTGGTTATTCTCTTCACTTTTTCAGCAGAACAAAGACCAGCTGTAACCATCCAACAGATGTTAAGTCTTTAAGTTTCCTATTCATAGCTTAATAGTCAAATGGTACCAGTAATGTCACTGTAGAGACTTCTGTTTAAAATAATGGCTGGTCTTCATCAGAGAATATTCATCTCTCTCCTCAGCCGAGACGCTACAAACATACCCAATCCTTTGTGCTTTGAAGAGTGTGCACATTTTGGACAGCTTCATGCTGACAGACGTGAATTCAATTGATCTCAAAAGGCTAGAAGAATGAAATATTACATCAAATAAGCCTCTGCCTTGCTCTTATGGGCCATGAGACAGAAACACGCCCCCTGGTGGTCAGATCTGATTACAGCAGGACCATCCATGCAAAGACCAAAAGTTATTCTCTGCTGTTACTCTTCTACTACTGTAAAAAGCTTTTATTGTAATAATATTTGAGACTACCTAGTGTTTATCGAGACTGTAAAAATGTACTATTTTATGCAAGATTTGTCCACCGCAGGTTACAGGCAATGGTTTCAATCACCAAGCCACTGAGCATAAAGGCCCAACTACAGATGTGATGGTCCACTTGATTTGAGCGGAAACAAGCTTGACTTGTCTCAGGATGTCTCTAAAGTCTATTAATCATCAGTACAACTGTATGGACAAACAACAGAGACGTTTCTCAGAATATCTTTTTTACATTCCACAGAAGAAACAAAGTCAAATATGCCTGGAACAATAAAAGTGAGGCTACATGACGACAGGATTTTCTTTTTTTTAGGGTGAACTATTTGTAGCGTGCACAGAAAGCTAAGAGAATATTCCTCTCAGCAACTTTGTGCTTTTTGTTTTCTCAGAACTTCTCTTTTAGTAAAAAAAGCAGTTTAAACTTAATTGAACACTTTTCACTAGACATGCATAGTGATAACCACAGTGTAGACAACACTACACTATCCCTTTAACATCTCAGACAGAGTTAAACAATGTGTTTGAGCTTATTTAAGTGTTTGGTTTAGCCGAATTGTGGCTCAAATGAACCAACAATGCCACCAAAACCGAAATATTTTTTGGTCTTTTGTTACATTATCTGAAGAAAATGCAAAATTCAGATTTCACTGCAATATCTATTCCTCTTTGTACTCAGAATAAATGACTTCAGTATCCACTTTCACTGTTAAATAAAGAAATGCACAGATCAGTTTTCCAAGTTGTTTACTTAATCATTGGTTTCAAGGCATCGATAAAAGTCACATCCAAAATCAGTTTTATACAACAGGGTGAGACATTTCTTGGCTGGGAACATTTACTTGAAGTGTCACAGGGCTGTAACTTTAGTATCAATCAGGTTGTGAAGAATTCAAAACACTTTATAATACAATGTGTCTTATTCGCCAAATATGCACAAACAAAAGAATCTGTTGGAGAACTCGAGCACATAGTAAGTTAAATAACGCAAGAGAATAGACAACAATTAAATAAATAGGATTAAGAATAAAAAAATAAAAATAAAAATAAAGGCTACATTAAGATGGAGTAAACAGAAGGCTGATTTCCAGATGTGACGTTACACATTATTCAACTGTAACTTATTTGCAGGTATTTTCACAATTCGGACACTGAGAAAGTCAACGCCTTCTAAATCTGCTGCTGACTATTTAGTAAAACTAATCAAATAAATACCCATATGTATTATGAGATACTGTGTAAAAACTGCAGAGCGGGGTGTACATGTTGCTGTCAGTGGGCAGCGAGGCCTCCAGCTCATCCTCCCCGCCCCCAATGCAATGTTGACCAAAAAACCAGCATGAACATTCGCTCAACTTACTAACACACACACTAAACTATAGCCCTTGACACACAGCTTTAGTCCGAAAAACTCCAACACAGCACTTACTGAACGGGACAAAGAGGTACGTTGGGCCGCGATACTAAATTATCTGTGAGATAAACACGGACAGAAATAGGAATGTTACAAGTGTGTGAGGTTATAAGCGTGTCAGTTTTCCCGCTTTCTGCGTGAGCTAACGTTAACTGTTAGCATCCTGAGGGGAAACAGAGCTAGCTGGAGTGCTAACAGAACTGACAATAACCCAGCCCTCTCACACCCGACAAACAGTAGGTAAAGATATCAGTATATTTTATTCTGGGTATTTTAAAATATATCTATTTGATCGAGAGATGTTGTTTATGTATACAACTCGGTCGTAAAAAACAGATCCGCGAGTTTTAGTAAAAGTTAGCGCGAGCTGTTCGCTTGAGCTATATTCAGTTCAACCAGGCGTGTCTCTCTCTGTCTTTCGTCAGCATACGCTAAGCAGCTAACAAAGAAGGCCAGGTATCGTGCATATTCCATTCATCGTTGTACCTTCTGTAGATATTATATTCCGCATAATTAAACACCGTTGATGTTTCCGTTCGTTTCTTGAGTCGCACGGCTGTTTTCGGAAGTCTTGTCAGCCGCCGTGACTTCGGCCAGGATTTCCGGCTGCTTTTACATCTGCCCTTCTCTTGTTTTGTTTCCGTTTCTTCCATTTCCGTTTTAACTTTCCAGAATCAAAAGTCTTGATGTGTAGCTACCCCTGAAAGTTTGAGAAGTTTTTAAAAGTCGTCTTTTACGCTCAATTCTGCGGTTATATTACGAAACCCAAAAGCATTCCAACATGGCAACTGCGTTTGTATGGATTCGCGCGTCGTCTTCCCACCCAGTCGCTGGTGGAAATTATATTAATAAAATGTTGCGTTTAAATCCACACACTAAAATAAAAATGAGATTGGTCAAATGAATGGCATATTTAATAATAAGTGCGGTCTCTTGTGTTTATTAAGAGTGCTAATACAATGAAAATGTCATGGTGGGCCTCTACTCTAGCAAAGCCTCGGTGTTGCCTGAGAGTTTATGAGACTTCAGAGACTTCTTTGACAGCCTGAGTGCGTTAAGATGACCATTTAGTGCATTTTCGGGTCACATTTTAGATGTTTTGTATTACATAACTGTAAATTAAAATGCTAAAAATGATTTTAAATAAAGGTTAATTTACAAGATTATAAGTATGAGATAATTTGGTTAAACTTACACAATAAAGTTTGTATTTGTTACCGTTAGTTACCATAAACTTAACCATGAAAACTTTTATACTGCATTATTTATTAATTTTAGTCAGTGTTTGTTAATACATGTTAAGTATCTCAAAAAAAAAATTTATTAACTACTTTAACAAAGACTAATACACACTAAACAAATCTAATGTGTGTTGTCAGTTCATGTTAGCTAATGCATTAAGTAATATTAACAAAGGAGACTGAGTAAAATGTTACTGATAATCATCATACTTTTTTGTGATTAAATTTATTGCAAAAAATATTTTTCTTTTTTTAAATGCATTTGCTTCATAGTTGGACAAGGAGTTGTAGGGATGTCAAAAAGTGAGACAGAGGAGATGATTGAAATTGAGATTGATGGACGAGAGAAACAAGAGTGTTTAGAGGAAGGGTAAGTGATCTTTCTCATCCTTTTTTACTATTAATGTGGTATGTTGAGGAGTCATCTTCATTGAGCATTGTGTATCTTGTACCTGTGAAATTACATGTTTTTTTTGGTGACCAAATGTCAGGATTGAGGAGCAAACGATCACAGCAGCTGAACTGATTACTCAAGACATTGACATCAATGAGCCGATCGGTAACCTAAAGAAGTTACTGGAGCCTCGTCTTCAAGTCCCGTTGGATGGATATGACATTTGTCTGCAGGATATCCTGGTATGTGCTTCTGTATTAATTTAAACTTATTTGAGCACACTCATTGGCCCTTATTTATCAAAAGTGCGTACACCAAATTTCCAGCGTACACCTGGCGTACTGTGACTTTGAGATTTATCAATATGGACGTTGGCGTGCGGCACGCTCAAATCCTACACCAGCTCAGGAGGTGGTGTACGCACGTTCAGTGCGGAAATGCGCAGAAAAAGTCCACACAAAACACCACAAAACGCACTGACAAACTAAAAGATGATATATTATGACTCACTGTAAAAAAAACAACAACAACATAGTAATTAAACTTTATTGTTTATTTTGTGCAAAATGGATTTCAGTGTTTAATTTTGTGTGACTTTACCAAAGCATTTGATTTATAAGCATATGTATTCCTTCAGTTGCATTTTATTAAGAATGATACATGAGGGCCATTGTATTTATTGGCTGAGCTCTTCACTTGCTGTCTCCGCTCCTTTCCTCATGTAGCTGCATCCTGATCACAGCCTGTTCGATCAAGGAGTGAAGACAGATGGCACAGTACAGCTCAGCGTGCAGATTGTCACGAAACAGGGTAACAGTTTACAATGATCTTGTATTGCTTTTGGACAAATCTGAACTTGTCAACATGCCATTCAGACAACTGAAAATATTTGGTTAGTAGATGTGTCCAGCAGTGTGAGCACTTAACTAATTCTTTTATAACTGTGCATGCAGATTTTATGAGCCCGTATTATTGATTGAGAGGCTACAAGAATATTTGTACTTTCAAAAATTCTGAAAGGACTATTTACATTGAACTAGTGAAGGCAAAAAGACAACTACCCATTTACAGCAATAAAAAATAAAAACATATATTTGACCTGCTTGTGGTTCTGTGGTCTGTTTTAGGTGAAGAGAAATTGAATATTCTGGAGATTGTGAAACCAGTGGAGACCGTGGAGGTTGTGAGTCGAATCCAGACGCGGGCTGCTGGCGAGGAAGCCCATCTGGTGGAGGACGGACATGTGATTGCGGTGGAGCGAGCTTCCATTCCTGATGAGACTTCAGAGCAGGTGACCCGCTGGGCGGCCGCATTGGAAGGCTACCGCAAGGAGCAGGTTCGACTGAACATTCCCTATGGTAAGTAGTCCGTTGATATTATTGTGTTTCAGAGTTAAATGTAAATTTTTTAAAAAAAGATTTAGGGTTGGTAAGATTTTTTAAATGTGTAAAGTCAGGGGTGGGCCGTTATCGACGTTAACGTGCTGCGTTACGCGTGAGTCTCTTGTCGGGCGATAGAAAATATCGCCGTTAATCTATTCTCACAGTTGAGTTGGGAGCGGACTATCCACGCAATCTATGATGACTTTCACTTTGATATCTCAGGGCTCGACATTAAGGCTTGTCCGGGACAAGTTGATTTTTTGTAGGACAAGTAGAAGAGAAAATTATTTGTCCGACCGGACAAGTTAAATTTCAAACAAAATAAAATGCCATGTTACTTCACGTTATGTGCCACTCATTACGTCTATTTTACATATTTAATTTTTTTTCCGATTTGAAACGAACACATTTTCGCGCTGCCTGTGAATGTCCTGAATGTGACTCACAGAAAGACACGTGCCAGTATAATGCGCATGCACAAACCGCGCAAAACAGTTCTCTTTCGCGCTTGAACGAACATCAACACACACACAATTAAGCCAAAATGTCATTTGTCGAGTATCTTCATAACATAAGAGCAGTCTTATGATGGACAAAGAGTTGTGACTCGTGAGAGAATGAGGCGCGTGTGAGATCCGCGTCTCTGTCCACAGCAGCGGTCTTAAAGGGCCAGCTACCAATAAAGCGTTCTGTCAGTAAAGTTAATGAAAGAACAAAAGGAACAGAGAAAATTACTCACTGCTCTTGACTAAAGAACTTGTGTAGCTTTAATAAGGAGTAGTCTATATATAATTTATAATTTATGCAGCGCAGACTGTTTGATAACTTTATTCAATTTATGTATATGTCCTACCTGTTAGACAGTTAATTTTTATCCAGACATCAATGGCTTATTGATCATTATAGGTGTTATCAATCATTTAGTTGTTATTGCTAATTTCAGAATTATCACTAAACCTGTTTGTGCATTTGGTTTAGAACCAAACAAGTTGACTCATGAAACCATTTGTTTATTATATCGGCGATCGCATATCACAACCGCAATATTGACCTCAATAAACGCAACATGACATTTTCTCCAAATCGTGCAGCCCTATATAAAATTATAAATCTTTACCTGGACAAGTGACTTTTGTGCATGGACAAGTGAAACATAAATTTGCTTGTCCGAAGGACAAGTGCCTCAAAAAGTTAATGTCAAGCCCTGTATTTTAGCGCAGATGTAGCTCGAATTGCACTGTAAGGGCCATTTAAAACCAATATATTGAAGCGTCTGTTTATCCAGACATGAGGGAAATATCAGTCTATGCATTTTATACTTAATATGAGGGAAATACACATCGTAAAGGGGGTCGCACACCGAACGAGAAGCGCAGCGCTGCGCCACATCTAGGGGGCTGTTTACACCTGGCCACTTCATGCTTTTTATCAGATCGAATAGCTATCTGATTTATTAAAACCATTAAATTTACACCTGGTCACATACATGTGTTTTTGCAAAACGGATATAAATCCGATCTTCAATTTCCCCACGCTATATGCGGATTTAATGAAGTGCACGTCACTGAAAACAACAGATAGCCTATGAGTTGCATTTTATTGATCATCAGCTAATTTCAAAATCAGCTAAGACGGCAATAAGAGCGGCAACAACCCTGGTAAGATCATTTCGTTTCTTTACTTTTAATGAAGATTGTAGTGTTAAGTGTCTGCGACTTACTTTCACTTTGATTTGCGATAGATTGCGGCACAGTTGGCTTGATGGCGCTCAGCTGCTCATCTGAGGTGATGCGTGTCGCAGCGCTGTCATATCTGACTAAAATAACATGACATATGGCCTATAACACGCTCTCACATGTTTATTTTTTAGCATTTTTGGGAGTAGTAACATTTACATACGTGGTTTCAACAACATGCATTTGGAATGCAGCCCAGACTACCTTCTGATGTGGTTTGAGTGATCGGATTCAAATCCGATTCTCGAATGCGATTTTCGGAGGGCATTTACACCTGGTCTTTTCAGAGATCGGATGCAGAAAACGTTTGAAGTGATTTCAGAGCATCCGTTAACTGAATGAATTAAGAATCACCTGGAAATCTAATAACATCAGCAATTGTCATTCAAGCAGCTGATTTCTGTAAATGCATTACATATGCATTCATCAGATATTTCATCCCTTTCTATTCATTTGTATTGTAAGAAAAAGAGCTTCCCGGACACTACAAAATAATTCATTGCGTGTTACACAGAAGAAAAGTAGATCAAATGGGTTTACAATTACACAAGAAAACCTTGTGAAAAAAACCAACAACAACAAAAAACTGATTTAGTTATTATTTCGTGCTGTTTAAAACTAGGGTTGACAATAGAATATAATAATTATGATTACTCTCATTATTTATAATAATATGAACTTTCCAGTGTTAAATCTTGTATAAAACATATTTAGGCCTAATTACAAACTACCTGCAAGGTTATTTATTTGGGTTTAGCACACATAAGAACGCCTTTGGTAGAATTCAAATGAGCCATTTTAATTTAGATTAATCTAGATTAATTTCTAGATTAAAAAAATTAATCTATGCCCACCTTTAGTGTAAAGTCTCAAAGCCTGGTTTATACTCGCCTTGTCCGCACAAGTGCAGAAAAATTGCGTCAAAGCAGTGTGGGTAGTCGTGCACATTGACTGCATATGTGACTTTCCCCTGACCTCCGCAATATTGATAAAAAAAACGTAATTGGATTATTTTCCAAAATCGTTTAGCCCTAATAAAAACAAACATCATCACGCCACGTGTGAACCTTACTAATTCCCACTTCTGCTTCCTAATTAGAGCTTAGATTCTCTGCCCGAGGGCCAATATTTCCCGCCACTATCCTTGGGCTGGGCCTTTGATCTAGAGACGTGCACTCCCAACGCAATAGAGTGCGGCGCGGGACTAGATTTGATGGCCGGTAATGCACTCACTCTGTGTGTGTGTGTGCGCGTGTTGTGGGAGATTAAAACGATTTGCAGGACTCTCGCAAACTAGAAATATCTAAGGATAAAATATAAAAACAATTTTTTTTTATTAATCTGTTGCAGAAAAGCACTAAGAGCAACAGAAGAGCAACTAAAACAAAACAAAAACGATTTACAGGGTTTCTATTTATAACATGTTTGCAGCGTTGAGCGTTATAGCCAATCACAGACATATGTGTTGATTTCTTAAAGTCGGCATGAAATCAAATTTGACAAATCTTCTTTTTATATGTAATATTGTAGTGTTTATTATAAATGATTTATCCGTGCACTTCAATATTTTTTAAAAATTCATGTACCCTTGAAATCTTTAATCAAATACATTACCCTTCCCTCCCCCATCGAAACGACCTCTCTCTCTTTTGGTCACATGGAATGACAAAAGGGTGTGGCCAGATCCGATGAGGGTGCGGCTTTCGGTGAACCACCTCTCAGAGAATCGCATTCAAATTGTTTGCAACGCCCAACCTCCAACGATCCAATCAATTACGAAGGATGAAATCAAGTCCTGCCCTACATTTTTTCTAATTTCAGAAGCCGTTTCACTTGGATATACGTCACGACAAGGAAAAAATGACAGTCTCAACTTCCGTTTCATGCCGACTTTAAAGGCAATGGCCAATCAGAAGAATTTACGATAGACTTCCCTCACTGCTCAAAACTGACTTTTTTGTTCAGTGCTGAATTCTTTGTGCTGGCAAATCCTCTAATTATTACAAAGTGTAGATATTATGACAGACTCATTGTGCAGTCAGCTTCATTGATAATAACAGAGATGTGTGAGATCGTGATGAACTGATGCTGCTTTTTAGGAATTATTAAGGTATCACACTTTGTGCGCATTTCAGTCATGCCAAACCATGCACGCAGTAGCCTGCTTAAAAGTGTTAATATTTGTGTGTTAATGCTTTAATAACAAATTATTTATCAGGAGCATTTATACTGATGTGTATGGTGGCGACATGTAGGCTAACTTGAAAGTCTTTGGAGGTAACTTACAGAAAAAAAAGTATTTTTGCGGGCGGGAGCGGGACAAAACATAAACGTTACATAGAAAGTAGTTGAGAATAGTTGAAAGTAGTTGTTTCAGTTATAAAAAGAACCACATAATAAAAATGGTCGGGTTTAAGTCGGGCCCGGGCTCATAATTACAGTTAATGTGTTGCAGGCCGGGCTCGAACACCACGTGCACAGGCTTGGGTAGGGACGGACTTGATTTTTTGGGCCCGAATCATAAGCTCTAGCTCAGTTCATGGCCCCTTTAAAAATTGAATTAATTCCTGAATTTTTAGCAGCCATTGCTTCTGTCCTCAGTGTCACATGATCCTTCAAAAGTCATTGTTATATGCTGATTTGGTGCTCAAGAAACTTTTCTTACCGAATGATGAAAACAGTTGTTCTGCTTAATATTTTTATGAAAAAAAAAACATGATATGATTTTTGAGGACTTTTTTTTTAACCCTTGTGCATCAATTTAAAAAAGTTACACATAGGTAAAAAGAGGACAAAAATGTCCATGTCAAAAAACTGTCATAAAAATGTGACGCTTTGGAGCACAGACTTAAGTTTGGTATCATTTTAAAGAAGACCCTTTGCAGATTATTTGCTGAAGTATAAATAATAAGTAAATCCAAAAAAAAGTTATATAGGTTTAAGTTTATGAAAATTATTTATAAAAAATATTTTATATAAAATATATATTTTATAAATCAGGTTGAACTCAAAACTGCAATAAAATCAAAGCCATAAATGTAAATAGGTTGTGTTCCAAATTTGAGGATGATATCTCAAAAAATGAGCTTTCGGTAACAGTTTGTTTGGGCGTAGTAACATATTTTCCCCATTGGGTGCCAGCAAACCCCACTGGTGCTCACAGTGATTGGACTTGTTTTTTGCAGTTTTTCTCTCTCAGTATTACAAACACACACATGCGCACACACACACATATTTTTTTAAAACACACATACTAACCACACTCTGACATCCATACCAACACACCCACACAAATATTGTTGCATAATTTATCCAGTTGGCTCTATAGTATGCCGAAGCAGAAAACAGGAATAAAGCGATATTTGTTTTATAGGCCAAACTTAAGAAAAATGGCACCATCTGATAAAAAATAGTAAAAAATAAAAATTTGAAGCCTTGCCATCAGAATGAAAGCCTCTTAACAAAGATTGCATAATTTTATAGTTAACTGAACTGGGGATTAAAAATGGCAGTTTTAATGGGTTTCAATGGGGACATTTTTTGTCCAAAAGGTGCTGAGAGGGAGTATTTTTTGTACATAATGCAAAAAATATTTTTTTAAGTAAATGATGGTGAAATAGTAAAATTCCAATAAAAATACACACCTGTGGCAAGTTTTTTGCAGTTAGCTTTAACACAGGCAAAGTGATCAAAAAAACAAAACTGAAAAGGACAAAAATGTCCATAAGGATGCACAAGGGTTAATCAGAAAGTTTAAAAGAACATCATTTATTTGAAATATTTTGTAACATAAATGTATTTGCGTGTCACTTTTGAATCAATTTAAATTGTCCCTGCTGGATAAATGTAAAAATTAATTAAAAAAAAAAATAAAATCTTCCGAACCCAAAACTTTTTAAATGGACATTATGTAGCAATGTCTCCCATCTAGCGGTGAAATTGTATTTTGCGTTCAAATGAATTGTGCTCTCCAGTGCCTCGCTTTTTCAATGTGTGTTGTATATATGGGGCTCTATCTTGCACCCGGCGCAAATGACTTTATACACTGACGCATTTATCATTCCTATTTTGGACTCGCGCAAAGCGGGCTTTTTTCCTCCACAGACGCACGTCGGTAAACTAACAAATGAACTTGCGCTTCCTGGGCGGGTTGGCGCAAAGAGAAGGCGTTTGTCGGCGCAAACATTCCCTGGTGCTATTTCGCAGTTCCAGAAAACAATTGCGCCAATGACCAGAAAAACCTGGTCTAAAGTCAGTGGCGCCGTTGCGCGTATATTCAGATGCTATTTTAAGCGTGCATGCTTGGCCATAATACAGAGTGTGAACAACGCGGATACACTGTAGATGATTCTCTCATCAACACAAATGCATTTTACTTTTTGCAAATGATACATTATTATACGGAAAAATATATAAACATGAGGGAAATCATTGTTGTGTCCATGATGATGGGAAAAACAGGCATAAAGCTTACACATTTACCCAAATTATTATATGCATGTTTAACCCGAAGCTAATTTGGTGGGTTTGTCCATGCCCAGTGTCCCTTCTCTTTCTTTTACGGCCCTGACGAGAACATCGTTCTACTCGGCTGTGAACCGATGCTGAAGCGCGCCTGGTAAATGCGCGTTAAAATGAGAATTGCGCCATGGAACAAGCGCATCTCGTTCATCATGCTCTTAAAGGGAATGTGATATGACGCTCTTATTGGTTTATTTCCGTTACGCCCAAACCACACCTATGAATAATGAAGCTACTCCAGACCAACCCCTTTTAGATTTGCGCCAGGCGCAAGAGGCATTTATCCCGCCGGGAAAATAGCAGCAGCGCCGGGATCCGCCCACAAAGTTAATTGCGCTTTGCGCTTTGACACTTGCGTTTCAGATCGTTAAAATAGGGCCCATGGTAGCTGTTATGTACCAGAAAGCTATAACAGGATGTCCTCTAATAGCACTTTCATCGAGTTTTCCTTCAGGTGAACAGGTTTGTTATTTCAAACAAACAGCAACTTGACACATCGAACAAACGAATGTTACAGTATGAATTACTGACTGTGAAACTTGCCAGGACAGTGACAAGAGCCTCTCACTGCTGCTCCTCCGTTTCTGCTGCTTCAGTCACGTCACACTGGCTCTGAACTAAAATGTGCTGTGTAAATGCGTTGGCCTAGTACTTTTTGTCCCTCTCTGCTATTATAGTTTTTCAAGATGGCGGAACTACATGGAAGCCTCTGTGGACTTTCCCGTCAAATGTATATAAAGATAATACATTCTTCGTTTACGAGGATAAGTCAGATAATTGGCAGATGTATTTGTACACCATTGAGGACATATTTATGAATAAAATATTGATTTTAGATAATAAAATACCTAAACAAGTACACATTGTTCCTTTAACACTAATTAGTGTATGTATTTATTCTAAATATTGAGATGCTTCATGAAATCTGAAATGACAATAAAATTGTGAGAGGAATCATGATATGATTAATGGGTGCAATTATTAGCAAGTATACATCTGAAAATAGGTCAGGAATTGTATTTTTAGATAAGAAACAAATGTAGTGATGATGCAGTGCTGTGTTTTGGCTACATGAGGCTCCAAACGCAAACAACCAAAGGCAGAATAATGTACTCGTCAATAAACTTTCTGTTCAAGTTTTTTTTCTGTAAAAGAACCCAAAAAATATGTTTAAAAGAAGTTAAAAAAGAAAGAAAAAAAGCAATGAACATTTTTATTTTATGTGTTATATGTATCGAATTAAGGCTTATCTTCAATGTAATACACTTACTACAAATGATAAATGTACTATAGTAAAATTAAATTTGTAAATGCTGAAATGTATTGTCATTTTCGGATCATTGGATCTGATGAGGTTTGTGTGTCTTTATGTCAGACCCGGTGCAGTGGACAGCAGATCAGGTGATCCACTGGGCAGTTTGGGTTATGAAGGAGTTTGGGATTGAGGAAATGGAGGTGGGTGGCATTCACATCCCGGGCCGCCAGCTCTGTGCGTTTCAGCCAGGAGGAGTTCCTCCAGAGAGTGCCTAGCGGAGAGATCCTGTGGAGCCACCTGGAGCTTCTACGCAAGTGTAAGTTTTCACAAAGGAAAGAGTGTGTGTGGTGTGTATTCTCACATGCAACCCTCTCAGGTGCAATCAGAATATTTTAACCAATTTTCAATCTTTGTAACGCTCTGTGCAGATGTACTGGCAAGTCAAGATCAGGGTCAGGAAGCAACAGTCACCATTGATCAACGTGAGTATATATCCTAAATCTTCAACAAAAGGACTTTTTGAGTACCTTCTTGAGGAACACTTTATATAACCTGCACATGACTGTTGCTAAAAGGGCAGTTTTGTGTCTCCAGGCAACACTTAAGCTTTTTGATGAAAGGAGCATGTGTTGGTCTTCTGGGTAACACAGTTTCTTGATATTCTCCAGCTGTGCAGATCATTCCTGCCCCCGTTCAGCAGGCCACACCCACAGCCATTAAGGTGATGAAGCACAACAAAACACCCGAGCCCCCAGATCTCAGGAGAGGAGCGCAGCTCCCCTGGCAACCGCACAGGTACATACAAACATATTATCAGGCTTATTTGAAAGAAATTAATGTGGTGTAAATGCATGTCATTTTTCGGTATAAATTGTTAATATATTAAATATTATACAATTTCATCTAATATATTGATGATGAAATTAGTAAGTAATCTTTTGAAATGCAAACACCACTGCTCAAAAGTGTAAGGTCATTATAATAATAATAATAAAAAACATCTTTTTGTAATGCTTTTATTCAGGAAGGACAAATTCTGTTTCAAATACCTGTTTCTTTTAAACTTTCAATTAATCAAAATAATCCTGGAAAAAAATGTATCAATGGATTCCCAAAAAAGTGTACGTTTTTAACTGAGTTGTTTTTTTTGTTTTTTTGTTTTTGTGCACCGAATCATCATGCTAGAATGATTTCAGAAGGATCATGTGACACTGAAGACTGGAGTAAAAACAGTTCTTTTAAATTGTAATGATATTTCACTGTTTTTATTGCATTTTGCATTTTGTCAGCATTAGAGATCCGGTAGTTTACATATTGATGAAATGTCAGAAATCTTAATCTAATGCAGGACGTGCACAGACATTTTGAGGGGCAGGGGCTCAAATGAAATAAAAAGGGAAAAAAAGTTTTTTTTTTGTTTTTTTTACTTTTTTAAACAAAAAAGTATATTAACACAACTCTGACTTTTTATAAAATGTATTAAAGTTAATTTTATCTTCCTCAAATTCACGCAATTGTTTCATTTTCAAAAGATGTCTACAAAATAATCAGTTCACACATAAACCAATCCACATTTAGATGGAGTTTGTTTTAAACCAACTATCCTCCATCTGTTGACTATTGATGTATGTAAGTCATTAACTTTAATAATAAGAATTTAAGGCCATAAAAAGTCATACAAACATCCGGATTTTCCATACAAGGTCATAAATTACATTCAGCCAAGTCTTAAATTTTTATTTTTGCATTCAATATCGAGTCAATATCGCCAATGCTCGATATCAATATCGAATTCGATAAATGTTATTTTCGGTTAAACCGTTGTCTATCAGTCATATAATGGAGGTCTATGGGGTCCACCTCAAAGAGCATGCACAGAGAAGTCCAAATTAAACATGATTTAATGACTCGTAAATGTAAGTACCCATTGATGGCCTAAGACACTGAAACGAGCGATTTGTGTGAGAAAACGAACTGTATTTATATCGTTTTACCTCGTGTAATCACAGCCACGTCCAACTGATCTGAAGGCACGGGCGCTTCGATCTGCGCAAGCACGCCGGAAAAAAGCCCCGGAAGTGATCTCTCGTGTGTACGTCACTCATTGTTTACAAGTTTTACCTTTCACTGTGAAGATCTCTGTGTAAACAATGAGTGACGTGCACGCAAGCAATCACTTCGGTGCATGCGGCGAGATCGAAGCACCCATACCGTCAGATCAGTTGGACGTGGCTGTGATTACACAAGGTAAAAATTATATAAAAACTGTTCGTTTTCTCACACAAACCGCTCGTTTCATGTCTTAAGCCATCAATGTGTACTTACATTTATGAGTCATTAAATCATGTTTAATTTGGTCTTCTCTGTGCATGCTCTTTGAGGTGGACCCCATAGACCTCCATTATATGACTGACAGACAAGAACTGTTTGACTGAAAATTGTCAAAATTAAAAATACTGTGGAAACAAAGACGCCTACATCTTGGATGCCCTTATATCAAAAATTTATTTCAAAGTGAACTATCCCTTTAACTTGGCTTATTACTTTTATAAAACAGTTAGTTTATAACAAAAGTTATTTTAATATTTATCACAGGTGTATGTTTGTAGAGTAATTTACAGTTGCGTGGAACATGGAGAATCAAGGACCGAATTGATCTGTTTTATAAGCATTTTCCTCTTCCTGACATTCCTGGAAAAATACCATGCATAATTCCTAATAAATGGTTTTTGAGTTGATTATTATTGTGTTGTGTGACCTCTCAGGTAATAATGGCCAGATTCAGCTGTGGCAGTTTCTCCTGGAGCTGCTGACAGATAAGGACTCTCGGGACTGCATTTCCTGGGTGGGAGAGGAAGGCGAGTTCAAACTCAATCAGCCTGAGCTGGTAGCTCAGAAATGGGGTCAACGCAAGAACAAGCCCACCATGAACTACGAGAAACTAAGCAGAGCTCTCAGGTGCATTTCATTTCCTTTCTCTAGTTTGAAAAGATGCAACTAGTAATCATCAATATACTTTTTTTTAAATTGTTTTAGATAATATAAAACGTGCCTCCTTTCTACAGGTACTACTATGACGGAGACATGATCAGCAAAGTGCAGGGTAAGCGCTTTGTCTATAAGTTTGTGTGCGACCTGAGGACTCTGATTGGATACAGCGCCGCAGAGCTCAACACCCTGGTGACGGAGTGCGAACAGAAGAAACTGGCCCGAGTTCAGCTGCACGGCCTCGGCCAGCCCGTCAACACAGTCACGCTGGCCACCGCCACAGGGCAGCCCGTCACCACAGTCACTCTGGCTGCAGCGACTCTGGAGAAAGACAGTTGAGGAGGGAGTTGGCTTGCCACTCCCAGCCAATCAGTAGACAAGTTTAAGATGGGAGGAAACCAGGTTAAGCATTTGACTTTGGGCAGGGAGGGAGACAGCGGGTTTGTAAGGAGATGTGCGCTTTGTTACGAGTGTGTATGTGTGTTTGCGTGTCCTAAAAATGCCTAAGAGAGCGAATGTGTGCGTTTGTGTGAGATATAAGAATAGATGATGATGTATGAGCTTTCAGTTTTTGTATGCTTGTTCTCTGACTGCAGGGTTGCATCGGCTATATTTCCATTGTATATACTCTATGTTTTTGATAGCCATGTGGGCAGTGTATTTTGATATTTTCCATTTGTAAAGGATCTTTTCTTTTTATTTTTGAGTGTCCAAATCCCTCAGAGGTGAGGTACTTTTTACTGTCCACCAGAGGGCAATAAAGAGACAGTTGGTTTTTGAATTGATCAAGTCTTGCATAATGCAGCAGAAAACTAACCCCTCCCCCAAACAACACATCACGAGGTGTTTGTATGTACATTCAAAACTTTATTCATGGGTTACAGTGTTGTAGAAAGCTTTTCCCCTTCTAAGCCAATGATTTGAATAGATACTGAAGGAACATTTCACAGAAAGAGCTTTCTCTGCTCCCTACTGACCACAGACACTCACATAAGAGTATCCACAAATCAGCACAACACCAGATTTTTAGAGCTAAGGTACTTCTATACAGGAACATAATGAGCAGTGTGCAGTGCACTGTGACTTAACTGCACAACGTTTGAATCTTTTAATGGCCGTCTCGTACAATGCATTATACAACAGTTAACGATTTCCTTCAACATTGTGGCACTTTCAAAATAACTTAAAAGGTCATTTCAAAAGACCATATGGCATGAACTCATTACATTAATATTTCATTATCTACCCGTCCTTTCCTACCTGCTCTGACCTATAAGGTGCTATGCCATACTTGAGTGAAACAAAAGAGGGGAGGTGAAGTGTTTCTGTCCCAAAATGTGTTCGTGAATATCACAGACACCAGGGGAGTACAAAGAGGGGAGAGTGGGACAAATATCACACAATCAAAAAAATGGAAATTCCCACCACTTCATACCTCCTTTCCCTAATCCCGGCCCCATACCAAATCCCGAACATGGAATTGAACTTCATGAGGCAAATCGGGTGTAGTAGACCCTTAAAAATGCAGAGTGCGTAGAACGTTAACAAACCAAAATGTGGGCCAATATTACACTTCATAATACAATACATACATCTTTTCCAGCCCCATGCAACCATTTTAAGTGTGCGTGGCATGGTCCAAAAGAAAGAAAAAGCACACTTCAGTTAAAGCATGTCCCTGTGACAATGTAGCCAAGCAGATTATTTTCTCACTTATTTAAAATGTGATCACAATAAGACAATAAAATGTACAATCCAGCTAAAATCTCTACATGAGAGAGGTCAAAGTCTGTGTTTGGATCCAGAAACCATCTCTCTGTTAAAATTTCCATGCACTACATAGATACAGCTAGCTTCTGCCTTAATTCAATACATATTACACATAAAACAAAAACATTCATTGCTTAAGTTTTTTTTTACTTTTGACTTTTTTAATGTGTATTTTTTTACGTTTTTTTTTTTTTTTACAGAAAAAAATAACCTGAATGGAAAGTTTATTGATGAGTACATTATTCCGCATCTGGTTGTTTGCGTTTGGAGCCTCATGTAGCCAAACACAGCACTGCATCATCTGAGTGCCAAGGAAAAAGGAAGGAGGGCTAAAGGAAGGAAACGTGCAAACAAAAGAGGAGACGTAAGTGCTTAAATAAATTTTGAAGGGGAACAAAATGGTCACATGAGAGAGAGAAAAAACCAGAAGGAAAGCATGCATGGGTGAAGAGAACAGAGCAGAAGACGCATCATTCACCACACAATGCTGTGACGGACAAGCATGTGAACGCACAGATGGACCGTCGCACTGACAGATGGCTGAATGGGCAGCAATGATACATCACTTTTCTGTGCAAACCAATTGAGCGCTCATTCGATTGGGTGAAATGGTCAGGTGATGGAAGCCACTCTCATCTCCATGGTGACAGAGCTGATCAACAGTGTGTATGAGGGATCAGTCTGCGTTCTCTGTCCTGATGCAGTGGGGTGATGGTGCTGATGGTGTTGGTGAGGGGGTGTGAAGTTGTTCTTTAGTTCTGCATCTGCTCGAAGAACTTGTAGGTGGGGTTCTCGTAGCCGTTCTGCTGCATCTTAGTAAGATGGCGTTCCTCAGGGGTCACCGCTGCGTCAACCTGAGATATTAAAAAATATATATATGGTGGTCATTAAATGCGTTTTTTTTTTGTGCTTATCAGGATCAACTAAATGCTGGATTTAACACTATGTAGTTTATCAACCTTCATAATCTATTTCCAAGACCCTTGTGATGGTACATCGACTTAAAATAAGTTAAATGACACGTCTGCCATAGCCTGACGTGGTCTGTATCGCTTTTACTGGCACTATGTAAGTCCGGGTTTCGGGGGCAGCTCCCGTGCACAAAAATAAACTACAAAATTCGACTGCTTTACGGCATACGTCACTTCCCCCACCTGTTACTCCAATTCGGACGTGAGTGAACAGCCAGCGTTTCTTTTCGTTATGACCGAAGCGGTAAGAAGACAAAGGTTTTGTCTGAGGAGACTCGGAAGAGGCTTAGTGATAAAGCAAGAGGCCGGACAAGAATCAATATTGGTTCTGTGTTTGCTCGCTGGCGTGAGCTCAAGGATGCGGAGGGTTGCTCGACCGATGCTGATTTGGCCGTCATGCTGTTATTAGACTAGTAAGTATATTGCTTGCATAGCCTACTAAAACTATCTGTTTTTATAATTTGTTGTCTGGAAATGTTATGGAAACTATAGGCCTGTTCACACTAAGCACGGAAACTATAAAGATAACGATAAAGATAACTATATGCGTCCATACTCAACGACTCGATAACGTTCATTTTATTATAAGCACGCACGCACGTGCTGCGCGCTGCGGTTTCAGAGTAGCGCACGCGCGTGCGAAGCGCAAATTACCTGCTGTTGCTGCTACGTTACAAACAAATATCAAAAGGAAAAACAGGCGCTTTTTGTTTTGGGTACACGATCGCTTGTTTTAAGTGTAACGATGCCCATATCTGGATTTAGCTGACGAATTCAATGATGGGATAAAAACATCACCTAGTACTTCAGCAATGTTGTCAACTAGCGCTGGATAGCCTAACGTTACGTTACCTGAGGTAATTTTGTAACACTATGCTAAACTGCATAATCTCATTGTGAATACTTCTCACCGTTTTATTCCCAGGATGCTTTCCATATATCCATCTTTTTTAACGTATCATTGAAAAGTGGGTTTGACTTGTCAAACAGTGGAGGATTTTATTTATTTATTTTTTACCTGACGATTAACTTCTGCAATGTCATCTTAAATGCACGATTCTGATTGGTTGTCAGTGAAAATCGTTCTGAAAGTGATCCCAACGATATCGTTCCTCATATCTTTATAGCTGTGGTGTGAACTCTGTTATTCTTTAATATGGAGAACGAAATTTAGAATTAAATTTATAGTTATCTTTATAGTTATCGTGCTTGGTGTGAACGGGCCTTATCTGTTCCTTCATTTATCGTCATGAATCAAGTAATGCTAGTAGTAGAGAAGAGAATTATCACTCTGGTAGCAAGTACACACTAACATGTCTTTTACATATTTAGCATGCTATTGTTATTATCAATTCCGATTCTGAGCATTGAAATCGCGGATTGACTAATGACTTTCAAATTGCGAATGTTTGAGTTGAAATGTTTATTCTAATATGCATGTTGAAAGTATTAAATGAGTAATATTATCTATATAATAATATTAATTATTTAGTCTTTCTTAGTTTGGGATGTCTTTCATAAAGTCATGAATCATACTCCACCTTGTCTGTGGACATTGTTGATTCCAAAGCCGGTGCTGAATCGACAGCGAGCGTGCGCGTGCACGTGCGTGTCAGTTTACAGCGAGCACGTGCGACAGTTCGCTGCGGTAGGTTTACGACAGTAGGGCGACCGAAGTGGAAGAGTTCCATGGTGTTGCTTTAAAAGTATGTGAAATATATTGTTTGTGGTATAGACTCTTTAAAATACTGTACATCCATGTTACATTTTCACGCCCCAAGCATGACACGGAACAAAACGAACTGTGATTGGTTGCTTTAATGTTTTACCTGTCACCCCCCTTTTGATAATTGACATTAAAATACACTGTACAAACTTAAATGGTTGTAATTCAAGAATGCTTTGGAATATAGACTTAAGTTTGGTACTTGTTTTAAAGAAAACAATCAGCAGATTATTACTGAAGTGAAAGCGAAAACCATGGAAAAGTTATGGAAGTGATAATTTACAGTAAATCAAATATACTTTATTAATACCCTTTTTGGTAACACTTTATTTTACGGTGTCTGTGAAACAGAGTAATTACTTAATTAATTACTTAGTAGTAGACGTTGTAATAACATGTAACGAAGTTGTGGAACAGCCTGTACTTACAGATTGTAATTACACACATGTAATAGGCATGCTGTTACACAGGTAAGGCCGAGTCGGTTACATACGTGTTACCAACTTGGTACAATGTAATTATATAAAAAAGTATGTTGTACTACTCAATGTAACAACAAGTATTTAAATATTACTAAGGTGTGAAAAAAGCCTGCACTTCCACATGGTCATTTTGTACCTTCTAAAATTGTGTACTTAAGTGTACTTCATGTGTAATAGGTATGTAAATACACATGAAGTACACTTAAGTACAATCTTGATACACTTTATTTTACGTAGCTTATCCCTGTGTAATATTATGGAAATTGAATGTAATTAAGAAGCTACTGCATGTATTTAAGCTGTGAACTAGAGGGTTAATTCAGATGGATAAGGTATACTCATGAAGTGCACTTAAGTACTTGATACACTTTATTTTAGAAGGTACAAAAGGACCATGTGTGCAGGCTTTTTACCTTAGTAACATATTAAGTACTTGTTACATTGTACCAAGTCGGTAACACGTACTGTATGTAACCGACTCGGCCTATTACACATGTGTAACAGTAGCTGCCTATTACATGAGTGTAATTACAATCTGTAAGTACAGGCTGTTCCATAACTTCGTTACATCTTAATTACATTTTGTTACATGTTATTACAATGTTTACTACTAAGTAATTAATTAAGTAATTACTCTGTATCACGGACACTGTAAAATAAAGTGTTACCTATTTTTTTAATATGAAATAAATATTTTACAAAATATGTTTTACTATAAAATTACTATAAAATGAAAGTTATATATCTAACCAAGTTGTGTTCCAAATTTGAAGTTGATAGCACAAAAATTGAAGTTCCCATGAGATTTTGTTTAGGCGTTATACCAAAAATAGCCACCGGGTGCCATTGAATTCCATTGAATTTAATTGGATGCATTCTGCCATAACAAATTAATACATTTCTATCCAAATATCACTTCTGTCACAAAATATGGAACCTTGAGACTCAGACCTTTCTGACAATATGTGTTTTGTCAAGATTAGAAAAGGCTTTGATGATAAATAAAGAAAGAAAGAAAGATAGGCTATATATATAGAGAGAATATCATACTTTTTAGAGGACTTCTTACCTTACTTTTTAAAATATAATTGTATCTTTTTTTATTGACAAATACTAGATTACGTTTTGTTATGAACTTTTAGCACTAAAAAACAAAGTTTCAATTATTAAAATTGTGTGTGTCGACTTTTTGTGACAAAGGTCAGAAACTCCTGTAATGACGTCGATTTTTTGAGGCGCACTCTTGTCATAAATTCATATATTTCTGTTCATTCATAATTTGTAAGAAAAAAAACAGCGCTAAAATATCTATTTAGGAGTCTTAGACCTTTCCAATGATATATAGTTTGTCATGACTAGATTAAGGATTTAATAGTAATATAGTGAAGTAAATTTAGGTTGCCCGTATACAGGCAAGTGACAGTTAAATGTCAGTCAGATGGCCTCTGGATGGTCCTTGGCCAATGAAAGCTGCTATGGAGTCCAGGGGCCTCATTTATAACCGTTGCACACAAAACACACAAACACACAAAACAGGCCCTGAAAGTGGCGTACGCCAGCCTGGCTACGCCCTCATAAGCACTTCCGCTCAATTTCATTTTCCTTCAGTAATACGTCTGGATCACTCCATAGCCTTAGGTTTCCAGAAATCGATTTTCTAGGACCAATCAGCGAATAGAGGGAGTGGCTGAAAACGATGACGGTGATGTAGCCGCGTCAGTTATGAGTTGGCAGCAGGGAAGACGTGAGAATGCTATCGGTCCATTGTTGGAAAAGAAACTGCCGAATATACAGAATTTAAAGCCGGATTATACGTCTCACCTCTTGTAGCATAACGGAGGATCGAGTGAAGGAGGCAGAAATGTGGAAGTTCGTGCTGGGCACATCGTGTGCACGATGACCGTAACATTTTGAACGGACACTGTCGCCTGGTGTTCGGAAGCCCTGAGTCCTGGCTGCTAAACTATTGTTGAATATGCACTCAGGAGTTACATGTCAGCTCATATTCAATCAACAGTAAATTTACCGATTCGTTGTGATGCAATAACACTTTGAGCCCCTTATGTCTACTGTGCAGGAGGTTAGTGTCATGTTTTACACTGTTAGCTAAATCATACAAATTGGTCTGTGAAATTTTTTGTGCAAAATAATTGTCATAATAAGCTAATGTGAAAACCCATACTTTGAAGACCATATTTCAGCTCTAGATGGTGAATTGTTTAAATAAAAAACAAATGCCATGATAGGCTAATTTACAAACCACAGTCTATTTGTACAAACACATCCATCTGAAGACCATCAATTAATAATTTTGAAAGGAACAATAAGACGTTATATGAGTTATGTTGATTAGCACATATACAGATCATTCAGTGTAACTGTTACAGCATTTGCGCAGATCAGAAATGACAACGGCGTCTGCATTTTGTAATGACTAGACACGGCTGAATGAATACGACCGTTAAATGATACATCGCTGTCCTTCGTGTGCAAATATACATTTCGAATCAGATAGTTGTTGCTCAGATTAACAAAGCCTGCAGGTCTCATTGACTGAAATCCTATTGTAAACATGATCCTGATATTCGGACTTGCTGTTTCCAGCCGTTTCGGCGCATGATATATGTCACTCACGACCACACGTTAGCGATTGGCTATGGCAGATCCTGAGTGACTCTGGGCAGATCCAATAGTTTTGAACTTTAACAGTGAACCCGCCTACAAGGAAGGAAACGTTTCTCAATGGAAGGGGCCAGACTCTATGTACAAATGAAATGTACTAGAGTCTGGTTGAACCAGGCTAGGCGTACGCCACTTCCGACGCATAAGTTGTAATTTATAAAAACAAACTTGGTATGAGTCCTAATCATAGTGCATGTTCACAATAACAGTTTAAATAAATAAAGAATGATTTAAACTAGTTTTACTTCTCATTTAGATTAAATATGCCATTCGCATTAATGGAGTTGTAAACTACATGAAATCATTACTGAGAAGTTACAAAAAAATTTATATTCAATTAATAGAAATAGACCTATTTGTTGTGGATGCAATACTTTTGGACACTTTTTAATGTTTTAATGTTTTAACTGATAGCTAATAGCAGATAGTCTGAGAAAATTGTTTAGTGCAAATAATGCACAACAAGGTCTATCTGTTTCCATTAAAAATATAAATGAATTAAAATTACGAACGGTTTTATAAGTCTGAATATTTTTTTTTGCGTACGCCATTTTTGGCTTTTGGGCACATGTACACTTTTAGTAAGGATCCTACGCACAGTTTTATAAATGAGGCCCCAGAGCTTCTGCCGTCACAGACTTCATGAGCAGTAACTTGCCCTACCTTCCTCCAATGACATTTCTCCAGCATCCCTCCTCCTCCCTTCTCCATTTTTAGGCCTACATTTGTCATCCTATGTATTACTCAAGGGATGAATCTGAAAAATACATAGGATGACAAATGTAGGCCTAAAACTGTAGAAGGAAGAAAGGAGGGATGATTGGAGAAATATCATTAGAGGAAGGTAGGTTAAGTTACCTAATCCTGGATTTAAGACTACACAACATTTTCTGTCTGTAAGATGACAGTCACTGTGTCAGATTATGTGAGTTTGACTCCTAAATTCTTGTGCAAGCGACAAAGTTATGCACTGGCTTGTCATCAAAATAGCCACCCCCAAAAGAAAGAAACCCTGACAGTGCAGTGTTTCCCACAGAATTAGATTCTATTTGTGGTGGTGTGGGGTTTTGGTACCGAGGGAGGGGGTGGGGGTTGTTTGTGCCACAGGGGCCTATATGTATTGTAAGCATGTATAATTAGTGATGTGTCCTCCGTATCTGAAGCTTCGAAGCGTGTGTCGAGTAATCCGGGATGATTTCTGTGAAGCGCGTATCGAGGCTTGTGTCGGTGACGTATGTGGTGACGTCTGAAGCCTTGCGAGCTGGCTGTACCACGTGACTGCTTCAGTAAGTGGTTCGCGGTTTGGCGGTCTATTTGAAATAAGGGCCAGAAAATGCAATGGATTCCCCTTCACACTTTTCATTTTGAAACATTAGTGCTGTCAATTTGAATTATTCATCAAAGTGATTAATCAAAAAATAAAA
Source organism: Hybognathus amarus (assembly GCA_030378365.1). NCBI lineage: Eukaryota > Metazoa > Chordata > Actinopteri > Cypriniformes > Leuciscidae > Hybognathus > Hybognathus amarus. The sequence continues at coordinate 111,154 of JAQIUQ010001050.1, read as the reverse complement.
ATAATCCTGATTGATACCTTCCTGATTGATACCATCCTGGTATGTACTATGCTGAATTATACAACAGGGCTCTCAAGTTTTGAAGAAAGGCAGCAGGAGTGAGAGAATCACGTGAACAATTTTAGGATATAATTTTTTCTTTTTTGCATTAAATCTTACCCAGATACAATAATACTATTTTCCTGATTGGCTATTGTGTAGTACTTTTTTCTTTTTTTTCATTGGCTGATAAGTGGCAGGCTTAACTGCAGAACTCCAGGGGGACGCGCTTGATTCCTGCCGGTAATATGCGCTGCCGCTGCGGCATATTAAATATATTATAAACAGTTTTTACACTGAGATAAATACAAAAGACCGAAACGAGTGACTGTGACAATCAATGCGTGACACTTCTTGCAGGTGTGATGAATGGTATATGTACTCTCTCATCCAACCACTAAATACACTCTAGATAGCGCCGATTTATCTGGATAGTTTTTTTTACGAATGTCAAGCAGAAATAAAAACAAATCGAAATGCCATAACAGTAGGCTATTTATTAAAATTTAAAGAGTAAAAGTAGCCTGCAGATAATTGCGTGAATAGCCGTAAGGAGTAGAAGTAAAAAATCGGCTGAAAAATAATTACTCCAGTGCTAAATACGTTAAATACTCCAAAATGTATATTTGGACAGAATAGAGAGACAGAGTTATTTATTGAAATTCATAAAAGACCAAATACAGGAATACTGGCTTCTAAACCTCAAAGAAATGCCATAATCAAGACCTCGGAGCAGAAATAGCTAAGTGAGAAAACACCTCACGTGCTGCTCACAGTATGTCTTTCCATGCTATTAAAGCTTGATAGAACACTCAGGCCTCATCTCTTTATCAGTAATAACATAATATGGTGGCTCTGTAATATATTAAACCTACCAACGTCCGTTGCCATGATTTTTTGAATGACTGATCGCGAGAGGAAAAATGACGTTATTTAGTAAGATTGCGCGAATTGTGGTGGAAACGCGACAGCATTTAACATAGACTAACTTTTTAGAGTTATAGTGTTCATTATACTGACCATTCAACTCCGGATTGATTCTGGAGGAATAAGCACCGGCAATAATCTCGAACCTCCAACGCATGATCATATTTTGATTCATAATCGTGCTCAAAGAGGAGGGCTATTCGCGCTCCGTTGTCAGTTTGTATGAGTGGGAGGGAAGGAGCGCGCAGCTCAACAATAAAATCAAAACCTGAAAATCAATGTGTGGCGGTCAGTGTTGATATTGTGGCGGGCCGCCACAAATTAATGAATGTATGGGAAACCCTGCAGTGGACACTGTTCCTGGATTGTACGAACATGACAGTGTGGCCTGTCAATCCTCCAAAGCGAATTTAAGGTAGAATTTCGTTTGTTATTTTTTTAGCCAGTAGTAAAAAATAAATAAATGTACTAAAAGTGTTTGCCTATCGTTTCGCCAGCATTTATCTTTTTCACTTTTATGCCGTATTCTTGCTATAGCTCCACAAATCTTTCCTCCATTACATACTCCCACATAGCAGCACCAAATACCATCGTCTTTCTTTTTGTTTCGGCATGTTAGAGAGGAGTGTAAAGATGAGCTTCTGTGCTCCTATTGGTCAAAGTCACATATGTGACAGAACCCATCGCAAGGGAACTGAACAAATATTAAACATGCTAGTCTTTCTGTTGTGACATTGTGAAGCATAACAGACATGGCGTGGGTTGTCGCCCACTATACAAGATAAAATGATCGATTCTTATGTTCTGACACCCAATTTATCGAATCACCATGACACCCTACACTATAGCTGTCAACTTTTGGTTTTCAAAATCCGGGAGATTTCTGTGTGGACCTTTCGGTGGGCCGGGGCGGTGATTTGATCGCTTTCGATTGAGCTTTCCACGACTGCGCAACTGGTGTATAGGTCTAACCAGGTTGAGATGACAAACGGATTGAAATTGCATATGGTGTGTGGATTGTGTGAATAGGGTTGGGTATCGTTTTGAATTTGAACGATTCTGATTCCGATTCCTTGTTTCGATTCCGGTTCCTGAACGAATTCTCAATTCCGAATTCTTTTAAGAGGCAGGGTCAAAAAAGTTTAGCTAACCTTGCTAACCAACAGTCTTTCTGAAGGAAATACTCCTTCTGTCACAAATACTCCTTTTGTCACAAATTTTGCATTTTTCCGAGATTTCGTTATTTTTAGAAAAGGGAAGCCACACTTTGGACCGCCGACGTAAGCTACGTCACGTTCGACTCGCGCGTTATGCCAACACTTCCGGTAGACGCTTCTTCGTTGGTGTTGTTCAGTGGTTTCTTTTTTTCCGGTCGACGGACTGTGAATATCGAAACTAAAAAATCGAAATTTTAACTTTTGAACAATTCTGAGAAAACGAAAAGTTAGTCCCGGTTCCAATCGATACTTGATTCTTCGATACCCAACCCTATGTGTGAATATAATGCATTTAATACAAGATCTGGCAACTGGTCAACATTAGGCAAATAAATTGGTCCGATTATTTATAAAGGAGTTTGGGCCATGCAAATTACGAGTTTCCCCGGAGTAATAACAAACCGTAAGGGGTCCAGGCGAAAAAGGGAGAAACCCGGGAAAAACAGGTATGTTGACAGGTATGCCCTACACTAAATAGATTGTGCCAAAATCGGGCTGATATTGTGCAGTCTTCAAAATCGAACTTTCAGTTATGGACAGTAAGCCAAATCTGTTTACCCCTTTTCATCTCTGATCATATAATAAATTGAACTTGCAAGTTTACAAATCACAAAATGGCCATGTAAAAATATTTGAAATATTTATATTTGTTTCTCACCTCAATAACTCCATGGTGAATGGACGTGTACTGCTTCTTCCTTAGCATAACAAGAGTGATTACAATGACTGTAGCAATGACAACTCCACCAACCATCAGTCCAATGATTGCCCCCTTATTAGAGCCCATGTCTTCTGCAAGGAACATCTGATTGGACACAAACACATCAATTACTTTTTGCATGTGAAATATTCAATATATATATATATATATATGTTTGGCAAAATAGTTGTGTAAATTGTTGTACCAGTCTCTTGTCACGAACATCATAACCAGCGTTGTGCCTTTCCTCAATATCCAGCCGAACCTTTGGAATCTCTATATGAGCACACACATGAGCATATTCATTACATACGTGATATTAAAGTCAAGTCACCTTAATTTATATAGCCTTTTATACAATACAGATTGTTTCAAAGCAGCTTTTATAGGAAAATAATTATCAATGATGAAAACTTCTTCATATGAGACTAATTCAAAATCTGCAGCTGAAAAAAGTGTTGTTATATGAACTAAATATGTTGATTCAATTCAGTTTAATAATTAACAAAGCAGTTACTGAAAATAACAAGTAGACTCTTACCGGGTCTTGTAGGCAGACCCCTATCTGGAATTGGAACGGGCATCTACGGGTTCAACTGAGCAAGACAAAAAAGCAGCTCAGTCTCTTTTAAATCCAGTGTTTGTTAATAATTTACACTGCCATTTAGGGTTTGTAATATTTTTTAATGTGTAAAAAAAAAAAAAATCTATTCTGCTCACCAAGGCTGCATTTAAAGAAAAAATCAAAAATACAGTAAATACTTAATATTGTGAAATATCATTACAATTTAAAATAACCGTTGTAACTGTAAACTGTTAGATGAATAAATGTTTGACATATTTTAAAATGTAATTTATTGCTGTGATGGAAAAGCTGAATTTTCAGCAGTTATCAGTGTAACTGATCCTTCAGAAATAATTCTAATATTTGGCACTCAAGAAACATTGCTTTTTATTATCAATGTTGGAAATGGTTGTGCAGCTTAATATTTTTTATAGGTTTTTATAACCATAATACATAAAAAAAATAATATAATAATAATTAATGACCCCAAATTTTTTAACGGCAATGTTTATTGCCGCTTTTCCACTGCTGGTACGGCTCAGTACGGTTCGGCGCAGCACGGTTCGGCTCGCTTCGCTTTTCCACTGCGTGGTACGACTCGGCTCGACACGGCTTGGTTCGCTTTAGCTCGGTTGCTTTTCCATTGCAGTTAGTACCGCTTTAAAGTGGGTGGGATTATAGACTGATCAATAACAGTGGTGGCTGTTACTGGCTATTTAAATCTAGTGGGTTTGGTTTCTCTGTGTCAATGACTATTGGTCGCAAATACAATGACTCTGGTACTGACGATTCTGTCTGACCAATCAGTGATCTGCAGTGTTTCACGTCACATTTAGTACCGGTACGGTACGCTTGGAACCTCAACAGACCAGGTACCGTTTGAAGCGAGTCGTACCGTACCGTTCAGCCTGACTTCGTCATACTCATATTCTAATGAGAATATGAGTCTGAGACCGCTCCATTAAGCTTTGATTATGAGGCGTGTCGTAACCGAACCAGGAAAAAACAACAACTCTGCACTCAATTGGATAGTCGGTAGACCTACAACCAATCAGAGCAACGCAGTAAGTCAACTCCTTTGCATAGCGCAGTTTTCAACTACAGAACTTGCTTATTTTAGAAGTTAAATAACGAGTGTTGCTTCTTTTACTTACTTCTCCATCAGTGCGACCAAAGGAGAAACCACAACGACCACAGGCTTTTCATTACATCCCATCTTCTTAGTGACCATCAGAGCCAGCTGATATAAGTTACACTTTGCTGAATCATTGGGGAGGGAAAATATCTTTCCATTGAACAAATGCCTTGATTGCAGTTCTCTGTTTGTCTATTAAAATTAATGCGCTGTCGATTATTTTACAACAGATGCGACAGCGGAACGTTGATAACGTGATGATTACTTGCAGATCAATCTGTCCATCATCGTATAAAGCCCGCCCTGGCAATTTGATTGGCGCGAACATTGTTTGCCTGATCATAATTACTCTTCAATGGATTCGAGTCCAGACCAACTTCCCGTCCAAAAAATGTTGTGCGGGAGTTCGGGCTGGCATCCAGGCTACCCGTACCGTACCATGGAGTGGAAAGCGTCACGAGTGAGCTGTAACCGAGCCGTATCGTACCATGTAGTGGAAAAGCGCCATATGATTGGTTACTCAATCTGTATGTAATGTTCATGAAATTTAAAAGTTTTGCTAAAATTTACCATGGTTGTCAGTGTTGGCTTGGTTGAAGCTTTCGGGGTGGATGAAGCCCAGGCCGTCCTGCTCTGGTGGCAGGATGTCCAGGGTGGCGGTGCTGTCAGGCAGGTCCGGCATCAGGGCGTCGTTCCCGTAGCTAACCCTCATCTTACTCTGGAGAGATGACAGCTGTTGGGTGACTTCCGCCTGGTCACGCTGAACCAGCAGTGCTGAGAAAGTTTCAGTAGACCCCAGTTTGAAACCTGTTCCCTAAATGATATGACAGTGAACTCAACACTATATGAAGCACTTCACACTCACCCACTTGGTCCTGGATTTCATTAGCCACTTGTGGCACCTTGTAGAGGTACGCCAAGGATTGGTTCATGCGTTCCTCAGATAACACGCAGGTGGGTCATCACCTATGAGCACAAGGGGTCGAACTGAAGTTTGAAGTGTCTACACATTTTACATCTAAAGTAGGAAAGAAACAACCTTGACATAAGCTTACAAATGGTCGAATCTGGACGCCTTCTGGGATCCACCTCTCGCACATGCTCAAAGTGTTTGAGGGTGTGCTGCCTGTCTTTCTGCTCCGCTCGTATGTACTTCTTCAACAGACTGAGAACCTGCCGAGGCTGTACGAGACGGAGAAAATTTATATAGCGAAAGAAATCATACAATTTACTAGGGCTGTTTTCGACTTAAGGATTTTCATAGTTCGAATCTGATTCGTTACATTTTGCCGTAGTCGACTAGATAGTCAAACCTTTTTTTTTTTTTAGATAGGTCTAGCAGCTGTATTTTTTCCATTTCAAAACAAAAGAGATAGACGTATGCGCATTAGGCTACTCGTTTTGTTTTTTTTTTTTCTAAACAGTTAGGCTATGTTTAGGTAGACTAGTATTTTTCATGTTTTTATCACGGAATCATGTTTTTGATGCGGTGGTGAGCTTGTAACTTGTAACTTAACGCTTTAGCCTAATGGTAGCAGCGGTGCTGCCGAAAATAAAAAGCTGTCACAAAGAACAAATATATAGCAAGGAGACATTTTAATTGTTTATTAATAAAGATGAAGTTGACGATGTTGCGCGATCTTCGCAGGTGCATGCGCCAGAGAGAAACGCACAGTTCATTTCATAAGCAGAGAGCATTACGCTTTCTTTCGTTTTAAATCGTTCTATTTACAAGTAGACATTTCAATATAGATATATGTTTTAGGTTTGTGGAGTAGACTATACTTATACGCTGAGTTGCAGTAGTTATGAGACGAGCTTCGGTGCCTCCGTGCCTTGATTATATCAGTAATTGTCTGCTTTTCCTTCTTATTGATTAAATCAAGACAATTGGTTGATAAAACATTCATTAAAATCAAGAAAATAATGATAAAGAAAACGAAATTCACTTTGAAGAAAGGCTTTGTGCTTTTCTGTTTGAGGTCTGTGAAAGATTTAAAGCAGTCAAGTGCTGCTTCAGAGCGCTCTTAGTTCCGTCGGAGAACTGTCACGTCTGTACATTTGTTTCCTCTGTGAACACGAAAAATAATATTCTATGTTTTGTGGAGAGTCAACCCTTCCTCATCTGATTCTGCGCAGTGTTATTCACAGAATTACGAAATAATATTTTGCCTCCTAAAACCTTTTTTTTGTCACGCATGAATGCTTATGCATCCACACTATGTGCTGGGAATGTAGCGAGTGCGCGGTGCCGCGAGGTGAGGCGTTAATTAGGATAGTGTGAGCGCGCTGGGCGGACACGTAACTTGCATTCGCAGCCTGACTCTGGTACGAGTATTCATGTGCGGCGGCTCGCTGACAGCAACGGCTGGCTGTTTTGAATGAGACGACCCAGTTACTGTGAACGTGGAGTGCTTGATGAACTATCTGTGACGCACGCGCAGCGCCTGGGGACAGTGTGTCTGTTCAACCCTCAGGTGCTCTTCGTTTCGGAGTCACACTTGTTATCTTCCGGTCAAAAGTTGACCGGACACCTGAAAATGAAACTTTCTCATCCCAGTAAAACCAATGCAATTTATTTTTGTTCTATAATATTTATTCTTTTTAATTTAGTATTTTGAGACAATTTAATTGAATTTATTAATATTTATGCAATATTTATGGTTTATTTTTGCCATGGAAAAATATATATTTTTATATATATATATATATATATATATATATTTTTTTAAAAAAAATTTTAATGCAGTATTTTTAGTTTAATATAGAGTCTAGGCCTTTAGAAAAATTTTTTTTTTTTGAAGAAAATTAGCACCATCTGGTTACAGTATAGAGAAAAAGCGTAGAATCATGGTGTACCACTAGATATCATGTACAGCTCTCTATGGAGAGGCATGTGAATTCCCCAGCTGTTTATGAACACATTTTTTGTTGTTGTTGTTGGATTTGAATATATAGTCTGAAACAATCTCAAAACTATTTCTTATAAAAAAATTGACAAAAAACAAAAATTCACTTTTTTTTTTCTTTTTTACAATTTCCCATTCATTTCTTATGGGGGTCATTTTTGACCAAAAGACCACAAGTGTGACTATTTTTTTACGACCACTTAGCCTGCTTGGATCATGACCTCAATTTTTTTTTTTGCGTTCACATACCCAATGCCATAAAAGTCACCAAGTTTTGTAACATTCCAATGAAGCTGTGATTTTTAAAATTTCAAAACAGAAAATTTTTCGGTCAGAAATGACCGAAGAGCACCTGAGGGTTAAGAGTGAGCGCTCGTGAGCAGGAGACACACATAACCTGATTTATACGAGGTTGAACTGGCTGTGTACTATTCGACTATAACGTTCATAGTCGAATCAGACCTCTCCGAATCGAATCGTCGAATTCGACTATTAGAAGTCAGCCCTACAATTTACTGATTGTAAACAACACATGTGCGCCAGTATCAGTGGTTGTGTGTGAATACCCGAGGCTGGTCCGACTGAAGCGCGCTAAGGTAGCTCTCCAAGAGCCTGACGGCGACGGTCGTTCAGCAGAGCTTCCACTCGTGCCATGTGTGTTTCTACCAGCTGCTGTCTCTCCCCGGCCGCCTCTTCTCCAACGCCTCCACCTTCTCCTGAAAGCGCTATAGAAATACCAATAAACATTAAGCCAGAAGCCTTTTATTAATCCCTGAAGAACAAATACAGTGCCTTTCAATCCGCTTGAAAATCCCCCTCTCGCTTTAATGGAAACTGTATGCTGTGCCACTAAATCTAAATGCACTTGGACCGTAACCCCGCTAAGTGCTTTTATATAACAGGTTCACAAACCGCTAGATTATATTAACAATAAACTATGTTTACTTTCTGCCGCTGTAATGCTTTTGAATCATCAGCCAACATATCCTATTCACATTTATTAAGGTTACCTGAATTATGGTCTTCTTATCAGCACGAGGAAGATTCTTTGCCTGTCTCTCTGCCTCCTCCCATTCTCTCATTACCTGAAGAGAGATAATGAAATACAGTCACTAGACGAATTCTAAACACTTATTAACTGAAGATTTATTTTGTACAATGGTAAAATATAAATAATATGTGTTATTATAATATAACACAACATTTAATATTAATTTAGAAATATTTTAATAGGCTATATGCACACATAAGTTCCGCATTTGACGCAAGGGTGCTCTTCAGTTTCTGGTTGGGGAGATTTAAAGCGGAGGAGAACCGATGAAAAGCGGATTCAAAATGTACCGTCCACCCATCTTTGAAAACGAAACTTTAATGCGTTTAGATGTAATTTTAAATATAGTTATGTTTATTTAATATAATAAACAAAGAAGCATAAATAAAATGAGGGGTGTTTGTTTTGTCTGTTTTTGTGACTAATGTTTCTTTAGTATAGCCGTAGAGTATAAAAACCAATATAAATTCTCGGTAAAGCATTGGACTCTACGATCGACGGAAGTAATCCAGCATCCTTAGACCTTCACCGGAAATACCGTCGTGCATAGAGCCCATAACAATATTAATAATGGTTTCTAATTACATACTAAATTTACTTACCTTAAATTGTTTTTAAAATTAAAGTAAATGTCTGCTCTGAATGCGTTAACTTTGCATTGCCATTCATGATTATACATTTAAGGTTTTAACAAACAATAAAATACCAATTAAATGATGATGCATTTTCACGAATCACTACAAACTGTCAATTTCACTAAACTAAATCAAAACTCAATCTTGTGTTTTTTTATTCAGCAATATATTTTTTTAATAAAATGTTTATTCCTTAAGGTTTTATCTGTGTTTGAGGCCCTGTTTACACGAGAACGCTCGCGGGTGAAAACATAATATCGGAAAATATTTTATCGGATGTGCCTTTGCGTTTACACGGCGACGCCGTTTTGAGGCTTAAAAACGCAAAAAAGTGAAACCACCCTCCAGAGTGGAAATCTTAAAACGCTCCACCGTCGCGTTCCCGTGTAAAGGGCAAAAATGCAAAAGTCTGCTTGACAGTGAAGGTTGTACGCAGGCGCGTGGACTTGGTGTTGTTATAGTATGCACTCCTAGCCGCCTGAAGTGCATACTACATTGAATTTCACACACTTTTGCGTCACCATTTGCACGCGAATTTCCCACACAAACCGCTTGTCTAAACGCAGAATAAAAAGTGATGATGCAACGCCACTTTTGCGTTTTCTCTTCAGAATCGTTTCCGTGTAAACATAGCCTTAGATAGTTGTTTTGTTTCGCTTCCCCTCTTCTATTTAGTTTCTATTAGGGATGCTCCGATCAGGATTTTTTGCCGCCGATACTCGAGTACCGATTTCTTGTCATGGTGATCGGCCGAATGTAACGATACCAGATTCCGATGCTTAATTGACTTAATAAAAGACAAATAAACAAAATGGAACAGTTTAATGCAGCTCATAAGGTTTATTTAAACATTGTCCAATACTGTGGAGGACAAAATAAACATTTAGTCTCCTAAAATGGTGAAGTCTGATGTAACTTAAACATCGTCCAATACAAGTCTGAGCAGGACAAAATAAATAAATAAAAAAATCAAACAACATTTAAACTCCTAAAAGAACAAATTGAAGTGGTTTGATACAACTCATTAGGTTTAATTAAACATTGTTCAATGTTAAAGAGAATAAAATAAATAGAAACATTTAAACTCCAACATGGAGAAGTCTGATGTAACAAATAAGGTTTAATTAAACATTCTCCAATATAAGTATCACGTACGTCCTCACGCGTTGACGTCATCAAATCGCGATCGGTTTGTAAGATCGGCCAAGTTAGTGAGTACCGATCGAGTCAAAAATTGTTATGATCAGCCAGATCTGAATCTCCGGCCGATCGATCGGAGCATCCCTAGTTTCTATGGTTACTCACTGGTTTGATTAGTCTTTGCACCTGATCCTAATAGCCTCTATGCATGATACACGTCCGAGTTTGTCTCAGCACGCCCAGTTACTTCCGGTGCTGCGTCAGTCTATGGTCAGAAGCCGGTTTTGCGTTAGATGTAGATAGTGTCAAATTACACTTGCTGTTTATAAAAACGTCCTGCGGTTAACGTGAATGATGTTAACAACACTGTGAGGCAGTTAGCTGTCACACAAGAGTGAAAAAGAGAAGTTATTTAAATTATATATTTCGAGCTACATTAACAACTTTGAGGGTTAGTATTCATATTGTATCGTAAATTCGACTGAGCGAATCAGCGTTTCTAAAATCGTTGCCTCCGTTTTCTGAGAAATGGATTTTATTCAAGTTTTGCCGCTATACACTTGACCTGCAGAACGTGCTTCCGGAAGTACAGACGCCAACTGAGATTCTTTCGGACACACGTCAGCAGGGTTCGTGCATAGAGGCTATTTAGTTGATTGGTTTGTTCAGTGTATTTAAGCTCTTGCTGTGTTCCAATTCACCTACTTATACTACGCCCTAAAAGTATTTACTCTTTGTGTGACATTGAATAAATACATTTTCATCAGGTTAGATACTGATAATTAATCACTTATCTAAACCTCTCTACATAACCGCTGGACTCACGGTCCTCCATGTCTATAGTTTTTTTAACACTTATTACTCATGTTGTAGTTCTTAATCCGAATCATCGTCCAACGCGCGATGGGTTGTGGGCAATATCAGCCGTTAGAGTGTGCATCGATCTACACTTTGGAGTGTGACCAGATATAGTAGACCATCGGGTCTACTATATCTGATTTGATTAGTCTTTGCACATGGTCCTCATTTAGTTTGGTTTGTTCAGTGTATTTAACCCTCTAGGAGCCACGTTCAGACTTCACTCGACAAGATGCGTCACTGAATAAAACGGCCGATTTTGTCAAATTGGGTGTCAAATTTCATTCGACATCCCCTTCACTGGATGGCAGACATGTCATACTTCATCCCCAACTCAAAAAACGTCATGTTCGAGTTACTGCACATTGAATCGGTGTGATCAAAAGCGGAGATAGTGTGAGAGTGAGCCATTTCATCAGCCTCTCTCGCGATTCGTGGCGATAGTATTGTGGTGGAGACTTTGTTTATTATCACTGGGTATGTTAGACGAGGTCGAAGTATTCATAGTACAGAAGGCAGGGTGGGAGTTGCAAGATATCATACTTGCGCGCGCGTGAGGCAGATCTGGCCGCGATCGCGCTGCTCTAAATCATCATCTGCGCTTTGCCCTAACGAGTCATCTTTTGAACTAAACAGGTCTTGTCTACTTGTGTTTGTGTGTCATATGAATAATATAAGCCCCATACATGGAATCAGAGTGCCTACTACATGTAGTAAATGGAAAATCTCCACAGCAAAAGGCCAAACACTACATGCACACGGTTTGTTCTACCATTATATTATCATTTTAACATGTGACTTTTCATGAAAATTCTATAATCCAAGATTTCTGCCACCATATGATGTCATAATATGCAAATTAGATGGGGAAATTTAATCCCTACATAAACTTTGGGTCATGCTTAATATTTCTCTAATTTACAGAAAGTATCTATCTTGTTTCACTTTTAAGATATTGTCTTTTGAAATTAAGATGTCAAAATCGAAAGTTTTTGGAAAAAACCTCTGGTGCCTAAAGGGTTAAGCTCTGTGTTTCTTTCTGTTAATTGGGCCTCATTCATGAAACACAAGCAGAAATTTGACAGATTCGTGAAAATCTTTGTATTTACAATTTTTTTGTTGCTACAAAGGAAATTTACACCTGCTCCCTACCACGTTAATGTGTAAAACATTAATTTTGTATTCTTTTAGGCAAACTGATGACACTGAATTTTGATGCACTATGTACCATACTAATATTTCACAAGTTATTGTGCCCTGTCTTAAAAAATAAATAAATAAATAATTAATAATTGTTTTTGTAACTGAGAGTTGAAAATGTTTTTTTGAAAATGCACTTTTTAACTAGTCAATCACAGTGGAGGAGAGGCGGGACCAATACTAGTCCGAACAACCATCCTACCTGTACAACGACTAAACAACAATTGAGAAGTTTTTTTAAACAAATTTTACTAATGATTGTTCAATAACACATTTTTCAAATCTGATGTTCACGAAGCGTTTGTAAATCCGGAGGAGAGTTTTCAGGAAGTTACTCAACATTAACTCAAAAATTCATGAAAGTTTCATATTTCAAGACAGCGATAACGAACTCTGCCCCACTGCTATAACTTTATTATACCACTCTACCTCTGACATTTTCTCTCTGTGTTTGGCCTCCAGGCTCTCCTTTGCTTTTTGGAAGCGGGTGTGCTCATTCCACATCTCCTGGAGCTTCCAGGTAACGATCCACAGCATCAGCAGGGCTCGGGGCCATGGTTGGCACTAGAAAGAGTCAAAAGTCAAAAAACAGATAACTGTAACAGAAGCTTCCAGAGAAAGTGCCAGAGAATCTTCCTTTTGGCAAAGAGAGATTCTTTAGAGATCTATAGAGCGATTTCAGGGGAAAAAACAGCAAGATGCAGGTTAAAACTGGTTAGCAAAGTCAAAAACAATTGGGTGAGCTTACTATTGCCAAAGGTTGCTATAGTGCATGTTTTAGGTACGCTCAGAGAGTTAAGAGTGTTCATGCTGGAAAATAATCCAGTATGGTAGATCTATGTATATACAGTGACCCCAAAAAGTGTTTTGACACTAAAAGAAAATAAATGAATGTCACTGCATGAAGTAGAAATATCAAATATGACTCATATGCACACAAATTATACCAGACATTATATGAACGATCCCGTTCACACGAATCCGCGAAAACGACTTGAAAGCGCTGTATTCTGCTGCCAGACCATTAGCTGGCGATGAAACATTGTACGTAGACTGAACACTGTTATACGCATGTGCATGACGTCATTGACGTCAGAGGTTCACGCATAACATTTTCAAAAACTTGCAGTTTAAAATCTGTTTTCAAAATCGTGCATTTTCAAGCACCCAAAACACCGTCCCAGCAAACACAGGACGTTCCCAATGTTCCCTGAATGGTCCCATGGGGTTATTTTTTTGGCAACCAAACAAGAACGTAATAGGAACGTTCCATGTAGATTATTTTTAGGTTCCATTTTTATAATGTAAGGAGAATGTTCCGGGAACGTTCCCTTAACCTTAAGGGAAAGTTCTAGGAACGTTCTGGGAACCAAAAGCTAACGTTCCCAGAACCTAAATTTGTTTGCTGGGGTCGTCGTGTAAATGCAACGGCCAAAGTGCATACAAAGTTTTACGTTTTTAGTTGAAAACGGTGTCGTTTAAACAGCCCCAAAGAGTAAACAATTCAATTTAATAAAGACATGAAGACATTTCACTAAGTATATAAAACTAAGTATAAGGCTGAATCCCAATTCACCCCTTGGCCCTACCCCTTGTTTTCAAGTGTACCCCTTGTCCCTTAAAACGGAGTTACAAGGGCCAAGGGGTTGAAATATTCCCCTACGAAATGGAACAACCCTTCATGAACCCGATACGTCATCAGTCGTCGGCGATGGCTCTGCCATTACAGAGTTTTAACAGGATTTCTCCATGACAACAACTGACAATCAGCGCAGCTGCTCTTAACTTTGAATAAACATGATGATTATAACATCCCTTCCTCGAAATGTATGTCTTTTCTGATCGGAAAGGTAATTTATTATACCATTTCTTAATTTAAACGACTATAGTGTTATTATAAGAGTAAATAAAGTGCGTCGGTAGAATCATCTGGCGCTGAAATTTAAATGTTTAACCGTTTGCGATCCATCTCGCCGGTGATTTCCGATGCATTCCGTGAACTTTCTCGCAGCCCTCCGTCCGCAGCGTGCCTCTGAAAAAATCTCTGTTTCGAGAGCTATGTAGCCCTGCCCCCTCGATTCTCAACAGAGAATCGGGACACCCTACCCCTAGATGTGAACGCGCAAAATGGGAGGGGTAGGGCCAAGGGTTGAATTGGGATTGAGCCTTAGTGTGCTTGAACTATCTTTAAAGCTACACTGTCCAAGATTAACATTGCTTCCAGTTCGACTCCGTCCATGAGTGTTAACTCAAACGTAAACGCGAAGGCGAAGCTTGAATTAAGGGGTATGTCCCTCTTTGGCTAATCTACTTTCAAGATGGAGGGGCAACATGGCGACCGACATTAGAACCCCTTACCCGTATGTATTTTCAATGGCATATTATACACTCACGAGAATACTTTATTACTTGAACGAAGTAAATATACATTAATGAGCACATATATTTTTGAAAGAACTAAGTGTTTTTAGCTAAGAATAAACTAAAAGAGTTACACAGTGTAGCTTTAAAAACAAATGCCTCTTGGTTTGATCATTTGTAATGCGGTGACATTTTTGATTGTGGGATTAGTGTCCAAACACTTTTTTTGTGCCGCTGTAAGTGTGTGGGGGCGAGAGAGCTGTATTTCTATGGGTGTGTTCTGCAGCAGCTCCAGTGAAACTGCTGTGACACTTTCTGACAGCGAGCATGCGGGAACAGCCAGACTGGCTGTGAGGAAAATGCCCTGTCAGAATGAGGGCTGCTCCGCTGTCACTCTCCCGCAGCGTCCAGAATTGTGCTTAACTGAGCGTAAACTGCCCACTGAACCACTGCCGCAGACTGGTCTGACCAGAGGCCGACTATAGCTCCATCACTGGCCCACACACAGAGATAAACACAAACCGAGAGAGAGAATGGGGGAGGTACATACAGAAGTGCAGTGTTAAGCAGGTTAGGAAAAACACCCACTGACATGCAGGTGCTTTAAAAACAGACAAAAGCACAAACACACATCCATGCTATCAAATATGTCAGTATCTACCGAAATCTGTAGTGGCTGAAATTACAAAACAACAATTTGTATTAAAAATATAGATTTTATTGCTACTATTGACTCTACAACTGCAACTTTTTTAATCGACATTTTTAAATCTGCATTGATCTTGATGAAGCATTCTGCAAATGCTTTTTGAACAATTCATTTAACAAACAGGCTTATAAGATTTACTTGTGCACGAATTAAAGGGTTAGTTCAAGCAAAAAATAAAATTATGTCATTTTTTTCTGTTTTATCTGTGTTTGAGATAGTTGTTGTGTTCCATTTCCCTCTTCTAGTTAGTTTCTATGGTTACTCATGGTTTGATTAGTCTTTGCACCTGATCCTAATTTAGTTGATTGGTTTGTTCAGTGTATTTAAGCTCTTGCTGTGATCCAATTTGCCTACTTATACTATGCCTTAAAAGTATTTACTCCTTGTGTGACATTGAATAAATACATTTTCATTAGGTTAGATACTGATAATTAATCACTTATCTAAACATCTCTACATAACCGCTGGACTCACGGTCCTCCATGTCTGTAGTTTTTTTAGCACTTATTACTCATGTTGTAGTTCTAACCGAAGTTAGTAGTTCTAACTGTAGTTCTACTATTGACTCTACAACTGCAATTTTTTAATCGACATTTTTAAATCTGTATTTATCTTGATGAAGCATTTTGCAAATGCTTTTTGAACAATTCATTTAACAAACAGGCTTATAAGATTTACTTGTGCATCGAATTAAAGGGTTAGTTCAAGCAAAAAGTAAAAATGTCATTAATGACTCTCCCCACATGTCCTGTCCCAAGCCCGTAAGACCTCCCGTTCATCTTCAGAAAACACAGTTTAAGATATTTTAATTTCAGTCAGAGAGATTTCTGTCCCTCCATTGAAAATGTATGTATGCTATACTGTCCTTGTCCAGAAAGGAAATAAAGACATCATTTGACATCAGTGGGTTAGTTAGAATGTTTCTGAAGCATCAAAAATACATTTTGGTCCAAAAAATAACAAAAAGTCTTCCTCTGTGTGGAAATCCTTTGTGAAGATTGTTTTGTTTACAGCGTGTGTCTCCCTCAGACTGTAAACAGACACTCGGGCGCACTGATAACACGCTCAGCAGCATCTTACGTCATCAGCGTCACTAAAACACGGATTTTCTACAGAACCGGAAGACAATACAATTCTGAATAAAGTTGTAGTTATTGTTATTTTTGGACCAAATGTTTTTCGATGCTTCAAAACATTCTAATGCCTGGTTCAGATTACACGATTTTTTTGTCTGTTACGAGAGTCACCAGCCATGTTTCCATTAACAGGTTTTTATCCGAATTAAGTGATATCTAAAGAAAAATGCCTTATGGGAACTCTGAAATTCGATGAAATTTCATGAAAATCGACTCAAATGAAATACGATTCGGTCTCATCGGATTTTCTCTCTGATCGATATACGGCTAACGCGATAAAAGCTGATGGAAAAGTTATTTGCCGAATAAATAATTAATTGCGATTAAGTTTTATGACCTTTTATGGTTGCAACACGTCAGAAGATGAGTTCATTTCCGGCCAGTCCCACTCTGTTCCAAGACGGAACAGACTATTTCTTTAGCAGAAGCAGTACTCGTTTTTAAATCAATAAACTCGTTTTAAGTCAATATTTTGTGTCAAATTATTGATGTATTTATTTATTTGGTTGATTTATATGTAATAAGCAGGATAATATATATAGTGAGGCGGTTGTTATAGCGAATACAACCCCTGGCTAACAACCACCTCGCATATACATTATCCCATACATATGTCGCTATCAGCTGGCACATACCGGTAATCATTATTAGGCTTCAACTTGTGAAATATCTTGATCATTTGTTGGTAGATGGCATGATCCGTTTTGTCTAACAAAACTTTGTTCGCAAAAGTTTGCTTGAATGTTGTTCGAATTTAGTGCGAAAATGAATGGAAACACCTTAAAATGTCTCAAATCAATTCGATATACCAATTTGATCGCAAAACAGCATGTGACATCATTACGTACAGGTTTTTATTCGCTTTAAAGCCGTTTGATGGAAACACACTTTCACCAGCTTTATTCGCATGTGTTTTTTAACCGAACTTCAGATAATTCGATTGACAAGTAGATGGAAACATGGCTACTGTGTCAGATTACGCGATTTTCGACTCCTAAAATCTTGTTGTGTCGTGGACAAGACACATGTCAGACTACACGTTGCTTCCTGACCAGTCATCGCATGGCATTTTTAATGGCGCGTGTGATGTCATCGAGAAGGCGAAACTAGTCAGCGAGTGACTTCGCGAAGCGAACGTAAACAAATAATGGATGAAGCGGCGAGTGTTGTATTGGCTGTCCTGTGTCCAGAAAAAAGTAAAAAAAGAAAGAAAACCTGACAATGGACACGTTCCTGGATTGCTTGAAGATGATAGTACTGAGCTGTCAATACCTCCAAAGAGGAACTTGAGATAAAATATTGTTGTTTTACTTTTAACTGTTAGCACCATCATCTCTCTTTCATTTCGCCACTTTTCTAAAGTTGTCTTGGAGACCGTTAAAAAAATTAAACATGCTAGTCTTTTTGTCGTGATGTCCTGAAGCATAGGTTCTTGCCCATTATGACACACTATGCGAGATGATACGATTCTAATCTTGCGTTCCGACGCCCGTTGTCGTCTACGAATCCCCACGACACCCTACCTCAAGCGCATTCGTGCCGAAATCGGGCAAAAATCGTGTAATCTAAACCAGGCATAACTAACCCACTGGTGTCACATGGACTACTTTGATGATGTCTTTATTTCCTTTCTGGACAAGGACAGTATATTCTACATTTTCAATGGAGAGACAAAAAACTCTCGGACTAAATCTAAAATATATTAATCTGTGGTCCGAAAGATGAATGGAGGTCTCGCGGCTTGGGAATCGACATGAGGGTGAGTCATTAATGACATAATTTTAATTTTTGGGTGAACTAACCCTTTAAACTAAACTGGTTGCACTGTCTTTGTTTTTTCATACAGCTAGCAAAGACAATAGAATAAAATAAAAAGACATGGTCTTTTTAATTTCAATATTATGATTTATTTACTTTTGCTGGAATTTCCAGAGCAAGAAATATTTTCTATAACAAAATAACCATGCATGCATTATTTATGAATAATTCAATTAGAAAAGATATGCATGATAAGACATCAGTACCAAAACAGCTTCACATTATGTAGCCCTCATCAAAAAAGGATAAACAAGCAAATCTCACGCCACACAGCCCTATACCCCGTGTTTTTACTTATCACTTACAATCTGGATTTGAATATCAAAACAATATTATTTCTTTTAACATGGTGCTGTAGATTCAGGAAATCGAAGGTGGAGAGTTTCAGAAAAGTTCCAGTGTGCTCAGACAAGACAGAAAGTGGTTAAACTTAAAGGGCAATTCCACCTCTGGAAAGATGAATGTGTATTTAAAATGGGTCATTTATGTAGAAGAAATGTGAAATTATTTTTTAATTTGGAGCTTTCTAGACTGAGAAAAGACAGAAAATGTATTTTTGGCTTATGTGAATGAAAAACATCAACTCCCAGAATTCATTTGCTTCGCTGCCCAGGAGGCCACGCTGACCGCTGAACCTCGCAGTATGTAAACAACAGTCTACCAGTGATTTTCCGTGATGAGTCTGTCCAGAATGTGTTTTGAGATCGCCCAAAATGTCCGTGATTCGGCTTTTGCGCTCTACAGTCGTCATTCATCATGTTTACTGTGGCAAGCGGAACGAGTGCGAGCTGTATGTAACGGCCTGAGACGAGCCAGGTTTACGGTGTCGACCGGGATGAGTGCCGGCTGTCTGCATAACGGCGCTGAGGCCGGTGGCGTGATTACCGATGAGTCGGCACCTAAGACGTGAGTTACTCGGTCTCGTATCTCTCACGGAGGAGCAGGAATTTTCTTAGCAATGTTAAAACGCATCAACCGAATCACTTGTTTGGCGTCATGTAAACACAACAGTCAGATTCACCAATCATAAGGAATTGAGTTAGATTGAAACAAAAGCTGTAACTTACATGTAAACAATGAATGGCGACTTCAGAAATTAAAAGCTGAATCCCGCACATCGACGGTCCGGACATGTCCAGGAAAAGAGGACGGTAACCCCTACTACTCAGCTTTCTCCACAGAACAAGAGCCTGCTAGCTTAGCGTCCAAAAAAGATGTGTAATGTTAATCCCAATCCTCCATAACGCATCCGTCAGCGCATTCAGAAGTTTCGTCCACATTTTCAAAACGTTTCTGCCAGTGAAATCAAACGCATTGGCACTGATCTGTGATAGGTCTGTTAGCGCAGTAGGTCCAACCCCCATTGGCGGGTTTGAAAGGGTGGGGACTCGGGCTTGTAGTTTTTTACTGAAATCGCCCTCTTACACTTCCGCCAACAATGACGTAAATGACGATTTTTGCGTCATTGTTGGAGGAAGTGAAAAAGGTAAATAGCAGATTTCTCTCGTCTCAGGGGAAAATGATAAAGTGTTGCATGACCATTCAATAGTATAACTGGGTTTCTAACAATGGAAAGCTTAATGTAAATGGGTGGAGTTGCCCTTTAGGAACTAGGCGCTCTGCCTGTACAGTCACCTCACGGAGACCTGTAATCCATGCGGGCTAAAGCATCTAGCAATCTGCTGAGCTTGTGAGTTTAGCAAGAACGAAGCGAAGAAAGTGAGAAAGAGACGGACGTGTTGGTTAGCAGAGAGGTGAACTTCCTCTCAGGAGTCGTCTGGACTTACACACACTGCTGCTGCAGACAGCCATGCAGTACTCCTCTGATTCAAAGTTATTGCCGTTTCCCCCACAGCCCCCAAAGATGAAGGGGGCGCATTGGCCCGTCTCTCACCACAAAATACCAGCGGGGAAGCTTGTCATGGCATGGCCCTGATCCGAGCAGGGGCCCAGCACACCGTCAAATGGAGAAAGAGACACTCTTTGATTTGTTTAAATGTAACATTCTGCTCCAGAGTTGCCTATCCGGTTCATTCTCTCAAACATGCCTTGTAAGGGTGTTTTTTCACATTTGGATAGTGAAATGTACATATGGACACTTCCGCATAAACAAATCTCACCTCGCACAACCTCCTCTATAGACTCGGTTGTGGTAGTGGTGGTGGTTGTCATGGCAATGTTGGGAGGTCTGCTCGCTGGTGTCTTGTTTGTCGGTTGTGTCTTCATCGTCATCTTCCTCGTCTTCATCATCTTCACCGTCACCATCTTCATCGTTGTCCCATACTTCTTCCTCCTCATTGTTGATATCCTCATCGTCCTCAGTCACAGCGGGCTCTAGGTTTGGTCGGGGTCTGCTCTCGCTGCACACTGTGATGCAAAAATGTATGAAGTTCATGGCATATACAAGTCTGAGACTATTGAAAAGGTGGGATTCAAAACATTATTTAAACAAGGAATTTAACAGATTTAAGATTCAGCACTAGTTCTTCGTCACTAATCAAATAAAGTGTGTTTGATCATGTGAAATCCTTTGTCCATCAGATGTTTTTCTTCAATTAAAGCTGCAGTCTGCAGTTTTTCCTCTTTGTCGCCATCTCTGTTTGAAATCTGCAATTGCAGTCATTCGCGGAATTATCAACTTCACGTGGGTTGTACCTCGAACACGGCACAGCGTGGATGAACACAATGTTTGAGGAGAGTGTGAGGCTGTCAGTTACCGCGCCGGTGTGGATACTGGCATTCAGAATCACAGATTATTCTTTTTGGAAGTATGACCAACATAATAATTTTCACCGGAAAATGTCATCTGAACAAGTAAGAAACATCCACTTTTGTTCTGGTTCTGACATTGCAGTAAATTGCGCTGATTAAATCTAACAATCGCTTATAATATCACGCAAAACCATGCAAATTATACTTTGTTCAAGTTGTTAATGTTAACAACGTCAGCATTGCGTGACTACATGTAATGTCCTTCCGAATATGTATCCTTGTTTTCGCATGGGCCGGTTGCAGTCTGTTTTTGAAAACTCTCCAGTCTGTAAAAAGTCTTTCTACAGTCTCCAGAGTTGCATTTTACAGCGGTTGAATCTCTAGTTGTCACTGGTGATTGTATTTTGAAGTTTCTGGATACGCCATTAAATTGATAAGTTTAATTATATCAAGTGCTGTGAGAAAAGGCTATAAATCTCCACCTCACATCTACACCGAGACACCTCCTTTATGTGTACAGATGTGAACGTAATGACTCAGATATAGCCTACTAGCCGAGACTCCTTTATGTGTACAGATGTGACGTAACTCGACATGTTATGCCTGGTTCAGATTACATGTTTTTTTGTCTGTTACGATAGTCACTGTGTCAGATTACGCGATTTTGAATACTAAAATCTTGTCGTGTCGTGGACAAGACACAATGTCAGACTACACGTTGCTTCCTGACCAGTCATCGCATGCCGTCTTTAACGGCGCGTGATGTCATTGAGAAAGCGAAACTAGCGAGTGACTTCCGGAAACGAACGTAAACAAACAATGGATGAAGCGGTGAGTGTTGTATTGGCTGTCCTGTGTTCAGAAAAATGTAAAAAAAGAAGAAAGAAAACCCGACAATGGACACGTTCCTGGATTGCTCGGCATTGCCTTTTCAGCGTGAGAAATACACGGTGTGGCGTGTGGACTGGTTGAATTGCGTATGTCTCACGGCCATTGCGTGAGACAACCCTGCTCGAAGAGGACAGTATGGGCTGTCAATCCTCCAAAGAGAACTTGAGGTAAACTATTGTTTTCTTATATATTTTTACTTTTAGTTTTAACGTTAGCACCATAGTCTCTCTTTCGTTTCGCCATTTTTTAAAGTTGTGTACAGAAAAAAATTTGCTCCTGATTGGTCAACCTCATACATGTGACGGAACTGTCGTGAATGACCATTATAAAAAATTAAACATGCTAGTCTTTGTGTCGCTGATGTCGGCGAAGTATCGCAGCACGGCGACGTAGGTTGTTCGCGCACTATGACACACTATACGAGATGATACGATTCGAATCTGGCGTCTGACGCCCGTTGTCATTGACGCAAATCCCCATTGACACCTAACGCTCAAACGGATTGTGCCAAACTCGTGCTAAAATGTGTAATCTGATTCTGAACCAGGCATTACTCAACATGTAGAGCACGACATGCTCAAGTCTCTCTGCAAGCAGATAGTTTAAAACACTGGCTGGTTTTGCATTTTCTTCAAAAAAATATTTTGGACAATTTTTAACCTAAAAAAAAGCTACAGACTGCAGTTTTAATGCACAAATATCACATACGTCAAAAAATCTGATATATTTATATATATTTACACTTAAAAAAACAATTCGCATTTACCCAAAATGTTTTATTAGGAATATATTTTCTTGCCCCTTTAACCCTCTGGTGCTGAATTTTTTTTTTTACTTCATCGGAATGGTACAAAACTTGGTAAAGATTATAGCACTTGGTATGTGAACACAAAATAAAATCAAAGGCATTATTCAACAGGTTTAAATGGTCCTGGAAAAAAACAATAGTCACACTTGTCCATTATGAGAACTGAACTGAGCTGGACGATGACATCACGGTTTTCTCCAGAGCGTCTCTCTCTCTCTCTCTCTCTCTCTCCCTCTCTCTCTCTCTCTCTCTCTCTCTCTCTCTCTCTCTATATATATATATATATATATATATATATAAACATCACTGAACTTACTTAAGCTGGACTGTGATGCTATTTTCTTCTGGAAACAAAGTCTGTTGCATTATTTTCCTGTTATCTCTATAAAGCTGCTTTGAAACAATATGTATTGTAAAAAGCTATATATATATGTATATATATGTATATATATATATGTATATATATATATATACAGTATATATAAATGTGACTTGACTTGAACTGTTCGTGGTTAATAATTACCGCATTGGAAACGGATTTCATCTATTGGAAACATTTGATACTCCTCCTAAAGCAAATGTTACTGAAAGCTCATTTTTTTAGATAAAGTATCAAGCACAATTTTGGAATACAGCTTTAGAGTAAAGCATGTTTTGGAAAATATATATTTCAGATAAAATTTAAAAACCGTATCTGTATGCATTTTCCATAATAATAAACTTAAACTTGTTGTTGTTGTTTTTTTTTTTCACTTTTTGCAGCAATAATCTGCCAACATTCAAGATTCTTTCAAAAGAGACCAAACTTAAGACTGTGATCCAAAACATTTTACAACAAGATTTACTACAGTTTAAGTTATTATTTATTCTGATAATATAAAAAGTTGTTCAAAATAAACATGTTCACAAGTGGTCTCAGAACGAAGTGTCAATAATTGTGCATTGTGTTTGTGTACCTGCTGTCGGTATACTCGGCTCTCTGCGCCGCCCCACCACACATCTGAGTTGGCCTCCTCCTGCTCCTCGCTGTCTAACTCCTTGTGCTCCTCCACGGGGCAGCACACAAACTCTACACCACGGAAACGGTCGATGCCGCATGGCAGCAGCATGCCGTAGTCATGGAGATTCATGGAACGATCACCGCAGGACTGCAGAGGGGCAGCCACAGGGAAAGTGTGAGTGAGAACGAAAAAAAGAGAGGTATAAGACGTGAGTCATCATAGAGCTATAAGTAGAACGCTCTCTGTGGGTTAGATAGAGATGAATTATACATCCTATTCAATCATAATCTGCCTGCAACATTATTTAACATGCATATCTGGATGTTTAATGTGTGTTAAAATGCATTTTTAACACACATTAATTTTATATTAAACGTATATAGCATAACATTTCCTTTTAAATGGGCATCCACTAAAATAAGAACTAGATTCAGTTCTGGAGGTGCCTGATCTGGCTCCGGCTTTTTGTGTATGGTTTTCAAACATTGTAAATGAGTACAGTAAATGTCATGTGGTGTGACCTCTGACCTCTTTGGCCACTGTGTGCCAGTGCAGGTGACTCTCGCACATGTCCATTCGCTCCTGGTGCAGGAACTTGCACTTGTCTGGGACCAGTAGGGCGTCGCTTACAAACTCCCCAACTAGTAAAACACACAAACATTTGCTCATCAGGCGCTCAAATAGATTTTTGCTGATATGTAACTTGCAGGTGAAAATATCTTGAGCAAACGTTGTGTTTTGATGAATCTCAATCTTATCTGATGTGGAAGGATGATGGGAAATCACAGCCACACTAAAAGCATTAGTTTAATGTTCCACAAATCCAGGTTAAAACCCGAGGAGTGGCCGTGTACTGATGTAATCATCACATTGAAGGATAGTTTCATGTAAAACACTGAATATGTACCCAAGCAGCGGTAGGGGACCACAATGTGCGTGTGACTGCGGCACAGGCGGCGACCCATTCTGCACCAGTCCTTGATGCCGATGGGCTGGTTGGCCTCCACTGACGTTAGTGATCTGGAGGTCTGGGTATACCTGTGGGAGTCAAGACAATGTACAAATTACCAGCTGTTGTGGAACAGAATCCATTTTACTTGCATAATCTGACCTATTTTCAAGCTGAAACAGGATATTGGATATCACAGCGACAAAACACACATATCACTTTGGTCTTGTCAATGGAACCATTTGGCAACTTTTTAAAAGTAAATTTTCCATTCAGAATCTTATTGGCATCCATTTCGGCGTCTCGCACTCGTCATCCACTGAAAACGTAATGTTAACCAACTATTTGGCCGGCTCGCAAGCTCAAACAAGTGTTTGCGGCGTGCCTGTTGTTTTGTCTTGTTATCCGCTTGCGCTTTGGTCGGCGAGAGCTACAAATCGTCCTTGCACGGCGCAAGCCATTGAAATGAATGGGTTTCATAGTGCAGCGCCGCGCATGCCTGTTACAAAGCATGTGGAAACAAAAAAGTTTGCTAGGCCAAAAATACCTAATCTTTCATTAATCGTGCAATAAAAACATTGACGGCGTTCAAAATGGGTTTTGCGTGAACGGCGTTAATAATGCGTTTAACTGCACAGCCCTGAAAAAATGTAACAAAGGTATAATAACACTGTAATAATGTATCATTACATTGTAATAAGCATATAATTACATACTAATGTATAATAAGACTGTAACAAATGTATAATGCAATTTTTTTACACTATTGTTTTTTAAAAAGAATAGCTATTTTTTATTACTTCCAGAACCACGATGGGGGTTACACACAAATGCCGCTCTGTTTCACCTTGTCGGGACAATCTGTTGTTTGGGGATGACAACTTATAAGTATGTCTTCTTATTTGTAAATTTTACATGTTCTATTGACAGTTCTAATTATACGTTTTATGTTGTTGCTATGTTCGTCTATTAGCCAAAATTAGTGTTGATATAGGATTGTTTACTTCAGCTTTTATAAGCTCTTGCTTTTGTAAGGCTGTTCACCACCACTTAGGAAAATTAAAGCTACACTGTGTAACTCTTTAAGTCGTATTCTTAGTGAAAACACTTAGTTCTAAAATATATGTGCTCATTAATGTATATTTCCTTCGTTCAAGTAATAAAGTATTCTCGTGAGTGTATAATATGCCATTGAAAATACATACGGGTAAGGGGTTCTAATGTCGGTCGCGCATGTTGCCCCTCCATCTTGAAAGTACATTAGCCAAAGAGGAACATACCCGTTAATTCAAGCTTCGCCTTCGCGTTTACGTTTGAGTTAACACTCATGGACGAGGTCGAACTGGAAGCCATGTTAATCTTGGACTACATTGGCCACCGATAGGAGTTAAAACGAAATCTGGAATTGAAGGACAGAAACTAATATTCACTGGATGGTCATATACCTTGTCACCCACTAGATGGGGGTAAAAATCACACAGTGTAGCTTTAAGCATGTTTTCTTTAACTTGTCTGTTTGTATGACCATAGTTTTGCTATTTCCCGAACACACGCTTAAACGCTGCCAATCACAACACACTGGGCCAGATAACCAATCCATCATTTTCACATTTCAGAAGGAGGGTCTTCCTCGAAACTGTGACTAAACTATGCTGTTCAGGACAGACTAGGAGAGATGAGCTCTAATACTGTAAAATATTTGAAAAATAATGTTTTTTCAATCAAGCATGAAAGCATATTCTAGTTCACCCCAAAAACAAAATCAAAACTTCATAAAAGGGCGTAATAGGGCCCTTTTAACTAAATAATTGTGATTAAAAACACAATTTCCCTCCTCATCACCATTCTAAACTGGTGTTAATTAATTTTAATTAATCCTAAAAAAAAATCAAAATTTTTCCCTGTTTTGTCTTACAGCCAAAACTCAAACTTCATGGCTGAACACATTTAGTTGCTAAATGTATCTTTGTACTATGTACTCTCATTTTGCAAACATACACTACCATTCAAAGGTTTGGGTCAGTAAGATTTTTTCAGTAAACTGCACTTATTTGTTATAATTATAAATGTCTTTATTGTCACTTTTAATGCATCCTTGCTGAATAAAATATATATATAAAAAAAAATTTTCCCAAAGATTTTTTACTGAAACCAAACCTTTGAAAGGAAGAGTATATTGACATTACTTTGGCAATCGGCCACATTGCAACCCAAATAACAGCATCAGCCATTGACAAACTTATATCAGTCGCTCACTGAAATAGAACTTGACATGTTTATGTAATACTCAGAAGCCCCCTATTATATACTGTGAAGGTCATTATGTAATTGACTTTAACTCCTAAAGTAATCATGATACAATAATGCATTACAATGCGTGTAAGCTTGCTATTGACAACTAACACTGACACAGCAGCAGAACTCATTATATTTGCTCGTCCCCGTTTGATATCTTTTTCCTCTCCTCATTACCTCTTGGCAGTACTGAAGGATGCCCTCTTTTGGTGCCAATGCAGCTCTTGGTGCCAGTTGGATCCGTCTCCCATTTGCCACTCTTGGACGTTGATATGCATGTTGAGTTTTCCACAGAACATGGCCACCTGGTGTCTCCGCCAACAAGCCCACTGAGTCATCGTGACGGCACCTGCCAACAGCACAATCAGCACGAACATGAGGAACCATTATCACATAAGCCTGTGATCTTCAGATGTCTTCATGTGGGGGGCTTTTCTCAGCAAATATTGATGTATAAGATCAACTGTGATTAACCTGATTAAGTAAGCAGCCTATCATTTAATTAACTCAATAGAGACAGGATGACAATGAAAAGAGGAAAAACTGCAAATGTGAGAAGCACAAGAATTCAACAAATAGTTGATGTGCTTATGAGCATCTGATAGATATAACAGTTCGCCCATCTATTTAGTAGGTATGTGGACATTTCAATAAACAGCGGCCGCCATTGTGTTCCAAATCTCTGTGCCGGATTTTCCCGAATCATTTTGAGCGGGTCTCCTAAAATGCGCTGTTTTCATTGACTCGCTGTGGGAATCCTTGATTATTTTTAGCCAATTCAGGGGTTTCGACTGCACATTTGATTTCGATTTTTTTCTAGTCAGGCTGCATTTTCCTCCCTGAAAGGCGATTTCAAACAATACGGAAGAATTCAACTGTCACGAAATTATTTTTACCCACTTTGGACACTTTCCAGAGGAAGGTAGACATGAAGAACATATGTTTGTGGTGTGCTGTACAAAATTTCGTGGCCATTTAAACTCCCCCACTTTTTTTATGACTACCGCCACTGAACGTTACCTGTAGAAAAGCTGTCAAAATGCAGCGCGTCGTGTAGGTTACACTCGACTTTTGTGTGGTCTCCTCCACTTTCTTTCCTCCACCAGCGTTAGTATTGTTAACTCTATATTTTTACACAACTGGAAATAGCATGACTCAACCAAAATCCATCTTTTAAATTAAGGATATATAATTTTCCTTGGATCGTTGTTTTCCATTCAATTATTTGTATTTTCAACAACTGCTCGTCAGAAAAATACTATAAAAGATAGGCCAAATCAGTCTTTATGTGTGTTAAAATCAAGTAAAAATCCAAATAACTATATGAAACCCACGTTAGATCCAAATAACTATATGAAACCCATCTCCACAGAAAATTTCATTAAGATATCTTGAATATTGAGAAAGTTATGAGCATTTTTGTGAAAAAACAACTTGTTTTCGGTCACACTAAATTCTATTGTTTTCACCTTAGAAATGAGACAAAAATAGGTGCTGATTACTGAACTATAAAATGTTGTAACTTTCTTCATACTTGACATATTTACTTTTTTCTTTTTATTTTGTAAAGGGGGTACCCAGGTCTTTCCACACATGCTATCCATTTGTCTATTTGTTGAGTTTTAATTTTTTGTCCACATACCTATATTTAGAGCACTAAACATTATAATGTCCAAGAAGCATGCTTTGTGGGCTTCAGACAGGGACTTACAGACACAGACAGGAAATTACTTTGAATCTACATACAAACATTACACGAAGAACAATATTGCAGCAAATGTTGCCCTAACTAGCCAAAACGAAAAGTCGACAGAATGCACTGTGTGTGGAGTAAATAAATGATGTAGTGACTGTTATCAGGATATTGCTGTACTGTTTTCTGGCTTTATTTATGCTGTTGTTGCTGTTTTTGAAGGTCCTTGCTAGCAGTGTTGAATTTTTACCAAAGCT
Source organism: Hybognathus amarus (assembly GCA_030378365.1). NCBI lineage: Eukaryota > Metazoa > Chordata > Actinopteri > Cypriniformes > Leuciscidae > Hybognathus > Hybognathus amarus. Next base: position 82,148 of record JAQIUQ010001050.1, on the reverse strand, counting down.
TTTAGCGGGTAAGCAAGTGTTAGAAATCATCTCCTGGTATTCAATAAAATATTCAATACTATATAAATATGTATGTACTGTATATATACACTACTATTCAAAAGTTTGGGTCTGTTAGATTTTTGTATGTATCCTTGTCTGAATAAAGCTTCAATTTCTTAATCCCATCTCAAACTTTTGAATGGAATAAAAAACATTTATCTTAATTTTCAACATTGAAATTTATAACTATGATAACTATGGAGGATTTGTTTTCCTCCATACTAAACCAAAGTGAACAATCAAAATAATTTCACTCTTTTAGGCTCAAAAAGCAACTCAACTGAAACCATAAAACTGAAAACTCTCTACATCTGACAAATACTTGTAACAAACATTAATCTTTTAAAGCCACAATTCCAGTTATGTAACGTACAATATCAAACATTACTGCCTTATTCGGTTCAGGGTTAAAAGCCTCAAATACAATCTATTATCTTGAAGTGGGTGGGAAGATTGAAAAAAAAAGATGGAAAGGGAGAGATAAAGTGTGAGTTTGGTCCTGAAAAAGACACGAAGGAAAACATATTTGCAGAAGACACTCTAATTCATAGTCAGTGAGAGAGAATGGCAGTCCTCTTTTGTGTGTCTTTGGCCTGGCCTCGACCCAGTAAAGTCACAAAGGTTCCTTACAACCAGACCCACCCTGACTGTTCAACTGAGCGTGAGGGATTATGGGACTGTTGTCTTTCCCTCTTTTGTCCTGGGTAACAAACAGTGGAAGTCCTGCTGTAGCCAGCTGTCTGAAAGAGGCATCAGTCTCATTAAGATACGTAACAGCTTAATAAAGATATAGATAGATTAATTGAACTAATATATATATATATATATATATACACTCACCGGCCACTTTATTAGGTACACCTGTCCAACTGCTCGTTAACACTTAATTTCTAAGCAGCCAATCACATGGCGGCAACTCAGTGCATTTAGGCATGTAGACATGGTCAAGACAATCTCCTGCAGTTCAAACTGAGCATCAGTATGGGGAGAAAGGTGATTTGAGTGACTTTGAACGTGGCATGATTGTTGGTGCCAGAAGGGCTGGTCTGAGTATTTCAGAAACTGCTAATCTACTGGGATTTTCACGCACAACCATCTCTAGGGTTTACAGAGAATGGTCCGAAAAAGAAAAAACATCCAGTGAGCGGCAGTTCTGTGGCGGAAATGCCTTGTTGATGCCAGAGGTCAGAGGAGAATGGCCAGACTGGTTCGAGCTGATAGAAGGGCAACAGTGACTCAAATAACCACCCGTTACAACCAAGGTGGGCAGAAGAGCATCTCTGAACGCACAGTACGTCGAACTTTGAGGCAGATGGGCTACAGCAGCAGAAGACCACACCGGGTGCCACTCCTTTCAGCTAAGAACAGGAAACTGAGGCTACAATTTGCACAAGCTCATCGAAATTGGACAATAGAAGATTGGAAAAACGTTGCCTGGTCTGATGAGTCTCGATTTCTGCTGCGACATTCCGGATGGTAGGGTCAGAATTTGGCGTCTACAACATGAAAGCATGGATCCATCCTGCCTTGTATCAACGGTTCAGGCTGGTGGTGGTGGTGTCATGGTGTGGGGAATATTTTCTTGGCACTCTTTGGGCCCCTTGGTACCAATTGAGCATCGTTGCAACGCCACAGCCTACCTGAGTATTGTTGCTGACCATGTCCATCCCTTTATGACCACAATGTACCCAACTTCTGATGGCTACTTTCAGCAGGATAATGCGCCATGTCATAAAGCTGGAATCATCTCAGACTGGTTTCTTGAACATGACAATGAGTTTGCTGTACTCAAATGGCCTCCACAGTCACCAGATCTCAATCCAATAGAGCATCTTTGGGATGTGGTGGAACGGGAGATTCGCATCATGGGATGTGCAGCCGACAATCTGCGGCAACTGTGTGATGCCATCATGTCAATATGGACCAAACTCCCTGAGGAATGCTTCCAGCACCTTGTTGAATCTATGCCACGAAGAATTGAGGCAGTTCTGAAGGCAAAAGGGGGTCCAACCCGTTACTAGCATGGGGTACCTAATAAAGTGGCAGATGAGTGTATATATATATATATATAATTTTAAAATATAAAGTATAGTAATTCAATGCAGTGGGGGATATTTGTGGGTCCTGATAATGCCAACTGCCTCATGTTACTAGTAAAAAGTGGGCTACATTATTTTAAATCTATCTAGTAAGTGACAAAGTGCACATATTCAAGTCAAAATAATTCTGTATTTTCAGCCTCAGATTGATTAATATATTTATTCTGGTCCAGCCTATTCATTTACACCCACAATTTAATATCAAATTTAACATTTTAAATCAACAGTACATTTTCTTGTTTACCTTTTTACCATATGTCTTGGAGAATCGCAATAATATCTATATATCGATCTGTGACACGATGAGGGTCGTTGTTACACCCCTAACAGATAGATAGATAGATAGATAGATAGATAGATAGATAGATAGATAGATAGATAGATAGATAGATAGATAGATAGAATAGATTTACAATTCGATTTTTTTTAATCAAGTAGAATTTCTATAACTCTCTGTGTTGAACTGATAGTGTGTTAAACACAATCTAATTAATACAACTTCATTATAAAGAAAAACAACAAATCCCAAAAAATATGATCATAATCTATGACAAAAATGCTATTATAAACTAGATTAATGGATAATTCAGCAGTACAATTTAGTCTAGAAAAATCACAAGTGCACAATATTGAATAAAAATCTGAACATTTAGGGAAAAAAAACATTTAGTAGGGAACAAATATGAGACAAGTGTAACACTAAATCTGGTCAAACTTTACACATTGCTCTTTGTATTGTACATTCATGAAAAACAAGATAACAAAAATCAAAAGGATCAATTATTATATAGTCTGGTCTACTATACAATTGAGACATGTTTTAAATGTATAGCACAGTTGTTTAATGAGACAACAACATATGATAGATAGGACAGAAAAAGAAAAGGCTATTAATAGTCTTTCATTGCGCAAAAGTATTATGATATGAAAGGCTCCAATACATCGCGGGCTGTGGCACAAAGCGCTTGCATGCGCATTCCGAGCGCTGAATGATGCGCTTGAAGCCACATGGAGTCACAGCGCGCAGCCCAGCGCGTCGACTCGCAGTCCGCACTGAACATTTTAAAGCACAAAGGAAATACATACTGATTCGTGTATAATATACAGTATCTAGCTATGGAATCGTTCATTGAACCTTTACTTTTAACAGTTTTAAATTTCAATTACTGTGCGCGTGAAGAACAATAGTGCTCTGACTAGTGTTTTGCTCCAACAGACACCCGGTAAGTTAGAAAGTAACGTCATGACTTAGTTACAGCAATATTCCAGCAAGACAAAGTTGTTTTATGCGAAACCATAGACGTTTATCTACAGATCAAGTTTCATCGTATTGACTGTTGTAATCGAACTGTGGAAACCCTGAAGGAAGATTTGGTGAATGCAAAATGTAAGTTACACTATACTATACTGAAGAGGGGAGAAAAAAAATCTAAAAAAATCGATTTTTTTTAAAATATGAATCCATTTGACCTGCCAACTCTGATTTTTATTTCAAATCGATTTTTTTCCCAGCCCTAGACTGTCCACAATGTTTTTTTCTTTCTAACCTTATGGCTTGGTGGTTATAGTGCAATAAAACATCTCTATGCTGTAGGCAATTTAAAAACAGAATACTGTAATTATGCTGGCCACACTACAGTAGTTAGGCTAACTCTTTAGGAAAACCATTTGTTAGACACGAAATGATCTTATCCCACTGCAGTAAGCTGCAAACTTTCAGCTATAGATTATTTTACATGAGATCATTTCCATCAATGTATGATATAAGAAATGCTTTAACACTGACACAGCCACTGAGCCACCAGTTAAAGCTAATCATCTGCGGATATCTGTGTACCAGAATAGTGTCTCAGCCAGGTTGTCATAGCAGTTCAGGATCCACATTAGTGCAAAATGAAAATGTGCAGCTTTCAACAGGCTGTCAAACATCAACAAGGTAGTTTTTGTACCACTTAAAAACAATCTAAAACCGACCATTACATGTTCCACTGATATTTTCCAGTCAAACAAAGGAAGCCCTTTTCAGATGGAGACTAACCGAAAACACATTTACCAATTATACGCAAAATAAGCAAGGGACCTTTCAGGCAAAACATGGTGACCAGTAAAGAGGTGACAACACAAACTCTCAGAGCTTGTTTTGGCACACTACCAACAAATGACACCTTTTAATGGAAAACGCTTTAGGCCAGGGTCTTATTTCATGTAAGTCGTTATATAATTTGCACTCTGACTGGGACAAGGGTTATTTTTAAAGGGAATTTTTAAAAGGAACTCAAACTGTCATTTGACACGCCCACAACACAAAAATCCACACTTATTCATTTAATTTTGAAGACCTAATAAAATTAATAACTGAAATTAATTTAGTCAATGTTTAGAAATACAGCAGCAGAAGATGACCTCCGAGCCAAGACCCACAAACATGCTTTAAACAGTTGTAGTGAAATAATTGTGATTATGAATCAACAATAATGTGAAAGACAATGACAGAACCTGCTGATCTTTTACTGATACTGAACAGAAGAAGCTTTAGTACTGGCCCAGTTAACGATTTTTGGTTCACAGAATGTTCTGGAAACATTAGGCTAGTTTATGGTTATTAAAACAAAGTGTTACCAAAAGAAGCGTTGCTAGAATGTTAGGAAACAAAATAACCAAATGGTAACCGTATTCTAACATTAGGTAACTTTTTTTTACCTTCTATTTGGTACCCTGCAAAAATACATTGCTGAAATGGTATGATTCATTTTTAAATGATGTTGAAATATGAGTCACACCCCCAAAGGCTCCAGTTATTTGCACCCTGATAATGGTACTATTATAGGTTTTAAAAGAACACTAACACCATATCTACATGTAGACCAGAATTACAGACAACTAAGTGGAATAAAATATCTCTGTAAACTACCAGGTCATAAGCTCCACATTCAAGTACCACCATTAAAATAATCTGTGCATGCATAAAAACGCGTAGTGCAGATGTGTGTGTGTTTGTGGAGTGAGAAAGTTTATCTATCCATGTAGCAGATTTTGAAAAAAAAAAAAAAAAGGAAACGCCGCAGTTCACGGAACGCCATCTTGCTTCTGTCAACTAACATCTTTTTGTGGGCCTGATATTCCTCACAAAATCCCTCCACCATGATCAAGTCCTGCATCATTTACGCATTTTAACAATCAAGCAGGCCTATAACAAAGCAAATTCTTTCATAAAGACTAGCATGAATAATAGATGCGAAAAGGCGCCGCAAGAGGAATGAGCGTTGTCCTCTGATGCGCGAATAGCTCAGCAGGGCCGTCGGATTGCTGTCACAGCATTTATTCGCCCAAAATGGAGCACTGCAATCTTCCATACCAGCCTCAGGTTTTATATTCTTTTCTTTTTCATCGTGTAAATAAAAGGTCTAACTGCAGGTGGTGAGAGAATGCGCTCTTTAACACATGTCCCCTCGACAAAGAGCTGTCAGTCACTGATGTTTACATGATTCCACGCAGCCGCATCTCCATGACATCAGTTCATATTCCTCCGATCCACATTTATTTGCTCTAACATAAAAACACATAACGGGCACAGCAGCATACTCGCCATATCAGTGCAATTCTTCATTACGTTTCAATGCCACGTTTCACCTTCGAATGTGATGCTAATGTTTTATATGAAGGTGTGCAAATGACCCTCAGATATTAAAAAACAATGCAAAGATGCCAGAATGATGCGCGTCTTTATGCATAACTTTACAGTTTGCCCGCTGTGCCCAATTTTAGTGACGATCCTGCCTGCACCAGGAGTGGATCCACCCAACACTTTTTAATTGATTTAAAACACCGACGGACAAGAAACCCAACTGGAAACTGCATGAGAGAGAAGTATGATCATTCTTGAATACGCAACTGACAATCACGTAGCGCTCAAATGTGCGCAAATCTGCATCCGTCATGCTTTAGCTTTGCGTCCCCGTTTCCTCCTCCTCCTTTGCTCCCAGGCCGTCATTTAAAGTATGGAGGAGAATCAAGCTCCGTCTCCATTACACACAGTCATATTCTTACCTCCATGGCGAGCGACAAAGTCGTCAGTATCTGACAGCAGGAATACCGTACGGTCCATATCCATGGCCGTGTTCCCAAGCGCTGCACGTCCTGATGGACAAATGTCCTGAGCGGTTCAGGGTTTTTCTGTCGCGATGTTCAGCCCCGTGTTCCCCTGATTGCGTCTATGCTCGGCTGTGCTTTGTGAGAATGCGCGACTGCACACACACAGCTGCTCTAGTGAAAGTCAGCTGACCACACGTCTGGAGAGAGGAGAGTGTGGAAGAGAAGGGAGGCAGATATATTGAAGGTGGTCAGTGAGGAAACCGCAGAATCTGACCGATACATCACAACACTGGGATGATTGAACAGCAAAGCAGACACAATCGCAAAGCATGTTTGAGAGTTGAATCTCTACTAGGCTACTGCATGTGCATCATTTTGGTGTAACAACGAAGTGATCTATTTATGCTACTACCTGTAAAAATTAACACGCTTTATCTAATCAATAAAGCTGTGGCAATAGATTACAAGCAATATTATTAGGCTAATTAAATTGAACGAATTAGAATTGAGTAATAGTTAACTATTTAAAATGAGTAAAGTTTACACCAAAAAATTAAACAAAAATATCTGAATAACAGAGAGATGTCGAAGATGAATTAAGAACTCTTTATTTTAAATTGCCAACATTGATGTTAACAAGCAGAATCACTGGAGAAAAACGTAATTATAAAACAGACACCAATCACAATAATGGTGACTTAAATGCATGCTTTTTTTGTAAGTTTTACTCATTTTAAATGGTTAACTTTTAAGGAATTAATTTTATTAATTATAACTTAATTCAGATTTGTTAAATTGAATTAATAACATTGCTTTTGCCACAATTTGTTTGATTAAATAAAGCACATTTATTTTACTGTGCAAACAGAAACGTTGTACCAAATAAAAATAGGCATATAGAAATAAGCAAAGCCACTGAATGATATTATTCTGTTTTTGTAGACTAAACCATCCCAAAATGAGGTAAAAGAAAAAGCTTGGAGAACGCTTAAAAGTGTAAATATGACCATGCATGGAGCCAAAGCAACAACAATTATGACTGTTGAAAATGATGAACTGTTATTTCACAGTAGATATCATTTCTTACATTTACTTTTAAAATAATTATATGATATCATTGTTTTTAAATTACAATTATGACAGTATATATATATATATACATATATATATATATATATATATATATATATATATATATATATATATATATATATATATATATATATATATATATATATATATATATATATATATATATATATATATATATATATTAGGGCTTCAAAAGTTAATTGTCATTAATCGCATCCAAAATAAAAGTCTGTGCTTACATAATATATTTGTATGTGCTGTAGGCCTCTATAATTATTTTTGTAGGCTATATATAAATACCTATGCATGCATGTATATATTTAAGAATTATTTGCGCTTAAATTCTGTATATATATATGTAAATACATAATCTATATTATACAAATATAAATATTTTATATATAAATAACATATTTTAAACTTAAATATGTTCATGCATGTGTGTGTATTTATATATACAAAATAATTACATACAGCACACAAATATATTATGTAAACACAGACTTTTATTTTGGATGTCATTAATCGCAATAAATTTTTGCACAGCCATATATATATATATATATATAATATATATATATATATATATATATATATATATATGGCTGTGCAAAAATTTATTGCAATATAATGCAGAGAATAATGCATAAAGTGAATTAATTCAAAATAACATAATATTATATAAAACAACAAATCTACATAGGCTACATGAAGACATAGTGTAGGCTATATTATATATAAGACATTACATAGGCCTATGCTATTTTTGAATTTACAATGGTCATCTATAGTCTGTAAACAAGGTTATATATATATATATATATATATATATATATATATATATATATATATATATATATATATATATATATATATATATATGAATGTATAGCCTACACAAAAATGTATAGCCTACACAATGTCTTCATGTAGATTTTGGTGTTTTATGTTATATTGCATGTATTCACTTTATGCATTATTCTTTCTGTTCTGCATATTCAAACTGGCACATTATGTACACATGTGAAGATTTCAGTGCTTTCATTTTAAGTAGGCCAATTTTAATTCTTTTTTTCATTTTTTTTAAATGCCACAGGGTAGCTATCATTAAAACAACACACACATGTTCAGATGCTAAAGCGGAAAGAATGAGTTGTTATAGAATAGGCTACTTGAAATGTTTTAATGAAATGATACATGCGTTTGCTGAAGTGATTCTTATGAAAAAAATATTACAAAAATAAATAGCATGTGTTATTTTATAGGCCTAGTATTTTTTTTAAAACAATCTTCTGTTCACAGAAAATGTGTTGCCTCCTCAGTATTAAATATTTGAACTTCGTTCACGTTTGGACCATAAACAAAACCCAAAGTAGGCTACTGTTATAGTAAAAAGTGATAGGGTCAATGAACTTTCTTTCCTGGGTAATAACACTAGGCAAGCCAAGGGACAATAAAAAAGGCACAGAAAGGGCATTTAAAGTCCTCTACCGCCATCTTATGGAATTTACAGAACAATGCATTGGACGTCTTATTTATCTTGTCACGTTTATCTGGTCTGGGGTTTTCCCACCTAAAATCGCTGCCTACAAACAAGTAAGTTGCACGTGCAAATTCGAGTTAAAAAATCGCCAACCCATAAAATCTAGGTCAACATGTTCAGGTAACTGCTTCTACATTAATGAGCCACACCCAGCAGCGTTGCAATCTGTGTGTGGATGATGATGTAGGAGGAGGAGGCGCGTCGTAACTGAATCTAACTCCTGAACTGATTCATGCATTTCTCATTGCGTGCGTGTCTTCTGCAGAGGAAATACTGTACAACCTAAAGGTCAGCACGAGACTGTTTTAGTTTTGTTTTCTTTAATGATCATATTTTTTAAATGCTTGATACTACATAATATGTTGGTTTATAATAAAATGTTAGATTTCATATGTTTAATATATGTAATATAAAATAGTTATTGAATAATTTCATGCAGTTGAAAGTTTTAGTGGTCCACAACTTACGCGTCAGGGACTCAAAATATCGTGCGTTTCACGAGTGCATTGTTTGGGGGAGCTTTGTTTTCACACAGGACATTCCAGAGTCAATGTCAGTTGACTGGATTTTTAGGAAAAGCTGTTTGGCTCTTTTTCTCATGTGACCTGTAGGAAATTGGCTGCCGAATAGGCTACATTTCACGAATGCATTGAGCTGTTAGGAGATTGTTTTCTTCTTTTAAGAACAAATACCATGTCTCACCAGGACAAAGTTCAGATGTTTATAATCCTGTATTTGTACTCGCATAAAGTTGTGCACATTTAGCCTGGTTTGTAGTTTGTTTGAGAACTTGGGAATTTCCAGCGGCAAATAATAACGTTAGCCAACCTGCTTCTCTTTCCTCCAGGACAACCATGATGATATTGGCATTGCTGACACTTCTGCTGATCAAGAGTGAGTTATGAATCCTTCTGGACCCTTAAATGTAGCTCTATTCTATAAAAAAAGAAAAAAAAGCATACTTTTTATATGATCTAGTGTTACATATAGATATGCATATATTATTGGCATTTAAAAAAAGTTAAAATGTAAAATTATATGTAGCATATTTAAAGAAATGTAAAACAATTTCTGATGTTCCCTTAGAGAATCATATCTCCTTTTTGTGTTTATTCTGTGTTCCAAATTTTGTAAATTAAGTTGAGTATTTGTTATGATGACAATTACTGTTCTTGTAGATGGTTCTGCAGTGATAACTAATGTGGCTGGCGTCGTTGGACAGACCGATAATTTTACCGTGTGGCTGTAATATGTCTATGCTGGTATGGCAGAAAGGTGACATAGTAGTGAATGGCTATCCACAAGAAAAGATAGGCCAGGCTCACATTGACAGGACTGAACTCTTCCTGGAGAAGGAGAAAACAAACTGCTCCCTTATGATCCTCAACATCACTATAGCGGATGCAGGAGTTTACACCTGTCATGCCTTACTCAGTGTTTCTGACCGCCTCTGGTCAAGGAAGGCATTAGAAGTTAACCTAACAGGTGAGTTATCTAAAACTGAATGTATTTTTCCTATTGCAAATCAGTAGCAATAACTTGATCCTTTCAAGTCTCTTCCTTTTTTAAATTTCATTGTACTTCTCTTTTCAAAAGGCTAGTCTGCTTAGCTTTAGTATTACGATTGGTTAGATGATGACGTGTAAGAGACTTACAGGTTGGAAAAAGCAGCGAAAAGCAGAACATTCACAACAACCAAAGGAAGTTGAATTTGTCGCCACTGCAGCAGAACCGAAGTCACAGCCCCCACAGTTACCCTATTACAATATTAAAAACATCATCCGGACGTCATCTGCTGTGCAGCCAGCAGTAATAAAATAGCTTATCTGTTGAATGGTATCAGAATAAGATTATAAATAAGGCCATGGGCTCAGAGCTGGAGTTACGAATGCTCAGATTCCGAACAGCAGTTCGAAGTGTAATGTTACTATAATTTTAAGACTAAATATAATCATTTAAGACTAAATAACATATTTAAGACTTAGTCGGAAGTTTGCTGAGACCTTAGCCTCCTTAATGTGAAGCACTGCCTTATAACCTTTGCCTGTATGGATATTTTATATTTGTAATCTGTAATGTGTGATATTTAGGACAATCATGTACTCATATTTTACCATTGTCTTCCACCAGTGTCTGAAAAGGAAGACGGTGGAAAGCTAACCATCTCTGGAGACAAAACTGACAACACTGTCTCTATAAGTGTTCCCATTGTGGTCGTGATAATATTCGCTGTTGCCGTGCTCTTACCCTACTGATCAAAATACGACATCGGACAAACACGGTAAGCAGTTTTTCCTACGCTATCTAACGACCGAATTCGTACGAATTTGTTAAAAAGTGTCTAATTCTGTACGACCTCACTCCTACAAGTTTGTAATCTATTTGTCTAAACCCTCGTGATGGTTGGGTTTAGGCGCGGGGTAAGAGGTTGGTCATTCGTACGAATTCATACGAATTGGCCAATTCGTAAAATATGTACGATTTAGCAAACTCTTACTAATTCGTATGAGTGAGGTCATATGGTCATATGAGGTAAAATTCGTACGATTTTGGTCGTGAGATCGGGTTGGTTTTTCTCTATATATCTTTGATTTTTTTTGTGATTAGTCATTAATGACATAAAACATCATAGCAAATATACACGTTCTAAATGATTTCATTTATTATATATAAAAAACAAGGGGTCGTTTAAAACCAGTTGCCTGTAAACACGCTCTACTATACCAACGTCTTTGACGTGTTATGATGCATCTGTTTATTCAGCATCTCAAAACCTGTCCCAGCTGGCATTTTAAAGGAGCTGTATGTAAGAAATGTATTTCAAATAATCATAAAATGGCCCTGATATGTCACTAGACATTAAGAAATCATGTTCATTTCAAATACATATCACTGACAACAATAGTCCAGCCCAGATATTGTCATTTAAAAAGTGAAGTTGCAGCCCTTAACTGATGTTGATGATGTCATGTTGTGTTTTGGTCTGATGCTCCGCCCTCCACTGATCTACCAATCACAAAGTCAGTAGTGTTGCGGCATTCGGGCTGCCAGATCTTCTCTAGTTACCACAGCTGTAGATACTAACAAGTTGGATAAAAATTGTTGGATCCTGCAGAATATCTGGCAACCTCGAGTCAGGGGGAGGGGGATACACCGCTCTACAGTAATTTGAAAGTGATTGCAGTACCAGTTTTGGCCACAATCTTATAAATGGCTCCATTAACGTCGAGTCACTGTTGAATCAATGCAAGTGCCAGTGTTGGATAACCGTTAAATTTTTAGGTTGTAGCCTACAAATAATGTTGATTTGACGTACAACTCAAAAATTGTTATTTCTATGTTGAATCCATAGTGAATCCAACACCACTTCAACTATATGGTGTTCAACATTGTTTTTTCATAAACTGACATTATTTCAACACCATTTGAAAGTTTAATATAAACGTATAATACTGACGTATTTACTAGAGCCAAACCGAATTATCGGCCGATATTAGGTACTTTCCAAACTATCGTTATCGGCAGTTATGATGGCCGATAAATGAATATTTAAAAAAATAAATAAAAACGGACAAAACGCGCTTCAACCATGTCATGAGTGTTGAAGTTTTATAGTTTGTCCACCAGAGGGCACTCTACACCGTCCCTGTTGGCAACACTCTGAAAATTCATAAATAACTACAAATAACTAATGTTAGGGAAATCTGTTAAAGTTTTGTTGCGCGTTTCTGAAATAAAATAAAAAATTTATAATAAAAAATATTCGGCCGATATATCGGAATATCAGACTTAAAACCAACAAATATTTGTATCGGAATCGGCCTTCAAAATCCTTTATCGGTCGGGCTCTAGTATTTACAGCACTAAAACGTAAAACATTTACAAATTGACAACACAAAAACGTAATTTATTTACGCATGAACAAATCTATCGGCGTACAAATTTGTACGTATTTCCGGTAGTACCGTCACCCATATTAGACATTCTCTGGTGTAGTACATTTGAAAAAGAGAAGTGCACGCGTTCACTGAGCGAATCGAAGCTGGATTAATATTTTCATGCATTATTAACTTAAATTCTGCTCTGTACCTCATACAAAACTATTATAATACTGCCAGAGAAGACTGCGACTGCAACATTTAGTCTACGTAGTTTTAAGGAATGGTTATGGGTAGGAGTAGAATTAGTGGCTCATAATGTATTTTTAATGCTATAATGTAAATTAAACTGCCATTTCTATATTCTGTATAAGACAATGGGTATGTTTAGGTTTGGGAATAGGGTTAAGGGATCTTACATTTATCTATAAAATGGTAAAAGGGAAATTATACAGATATCTTTATGATATGGAATATACGTAAATAGTTAACGTTTTGTAGCTGTAAAATCGTAATAATGTCACGTTTAAATGCTGCAGATACGTCCATATTATGTTTCAGCATTTATCCAAAAGTAAAAACAAGTACGTTTTGAAATTAACGTATTAATACCTACGTGTTAACAATGAAACCAGGCTGGCTTTTGAGGTTTGACTTAACAAAGGGGCCGTATTGTATGGCCATATTGTATTGCATTGGCCATATTTTCAGAGTGGCGCTTCATGGTGCCTGAAACATTTCCAAAAAACTGACTGTGAATTCTTTTTTCTGTTTTGCTTTAGGACACTGATTTACCAGCACAGCAGCCTATGATCAAAAGTGTGTGATCTTGTTCGAAAGTATAATGGACTTACTTCTATGTTGTAATACAAGGTCCTCTACAACAGCACAGACAGTATGAGGCCTTAGCCCTAAACACATGTGTTTGTATGTGGACATTACAGAGTGGTGCGTTCTGGGTCCAGACAATCGTTGCAATGTGCAGTCTTCAGTTGTAGCACTGTTATACCACTGAATTGTGAATACACTGTGAATATACTTCCTGTAAACATTGTAGTTTGTAAGATGACAAGATTCTCCTTGTAGGAACTGTTTATTCATTCTTTCAAGAACAGATGTAAGAGGTGGGGGACGTGCTGTATATATTTAGCATATTCCGCCTATTTGAATCATTGGTGGTCTCATGCTTAAAACGGCTTTTCAAATCACTATTTTTTATAGTTCATATGTGTATTGCAATGATTTATTAAGCACACACCATTTAAGCTTCTTTACATTTACTCTTGAATGGGTTGTCTTCCTCAGCCTATGCTGATTTTCAGTTATGTGGAAGAAATATTGCACTCCCTATGGGATATGTTTGCTTTTTTTTACTCTACTAAATTTCATTTTGTTTTAAATGAATTCTACTTCAAACTTGCCGAGGGCAATAAACCTTTTACAAATACACTTTCCTTTATCTGTTTTCTGTTTTAGTACTTTTATAATAATGCCATACTGAATGAATTACAACTAAAGCTTGGCATGAATTTAGCAAATTTTGCTGACATAGAAGTTTAGTCAAAAATTCCATCTAGAAGTTCAAACTCTCTGTTGCGTAATTTTGAGATTGTAATCCTGTTTACATTTCTAACCGCAGCTGGAACAAATGAATGAAATTTTGTTCCATGCCTCAAAATGTTTTCATTCTTTCCACTGGTTTGCTTTCTGTTTCTATATGACTGTGCAAGTATGGATACAATTAAATTGAACAAATTAGAATTAAGTAATAATTAATCAAATTATTCCTTAAAAGTTAATCATTTAAAATGAGTAAAGTTTACACCAAAAAATTAATCAAAAATATCTGAATAACAGACAGACATCAAAGATTAATTAAGAACTCTTTATTTTATATTGCCAACATTGAAGACACCTGATGTTAACTAGCAGAATCACTGAAGGAGAAACCTAAAACAAACACCGATCACCATAATGGTGACTTTAATGTAAGTTTTTTAAAAGTTTTTTTTTGTAAGTTGTACTTATTTTAAATGGTTTACTTTTAAGTAATTAATTTGAATAATTATTACTCAATCCTAATTTGTTAAATTTAATTAATAATAATGCTTGTAATCTGTTGCCCCATTTTTTTTATTAGATAATGCGCATTCATTTTTAGCCTTTTAAGCATATCAAAACATTCTTCTATCATAAAATATGTCCAAAGCAATTTTCTATTACTCACCTTACAACCTGCTGGTTACTCTTGTGTTTATGAGTAAGCCATCGTAAGAGAGTTAATAATTATAAACAATGTGCTCAAGTTCGTAGACATCAATGGCTCTTCCTGGTTGTAATGAGGTCAAGAATTTACCCAGTTTTCTCTAGTGGATCGTATCTTTAGATTGATTCTTCTGGAATGTTTTTTGCCAAAACAAGATGATGTAATTTCCGATTATTCTAATTAGTCCAGTAAGGTCACGATCAGAAACCTAATATATTAGAGTAATGGCTGTTCTTGTTGCGCTGGGTGCGTTTGATTTGTAAGAATGTGCAAATTTTGGATTAAAAGCTTCTAATGGAAGTTGCTCCAGGGAGTTAAAGAGCTCAGGTTATGTTTATAACCTCAAGATATCTATCAATAAAAGATTATATTTTCCCACAGTGTTGGCAGTGAAATTAAAGTTAAAGTTCACCCTAATTCTAAACCATGTTTTTCTTGCCTCGGTGGACTTCAAAAAGATGGATGTCTTATCTTTTAATGTAGATTCACCGGTGGCACACTTGGAAGTTCAGGCATTTGATCTTTATGTTATTTTAAGGATAAACTAAAATGAGGGACATCATAAAAAAACAAACAAGTAAGTCTGTCTTTTGCCCTCTTTTAAGCCATAAAATATTGACCTTTTAAATCATGTTAATATTTGACAATATAGTAAAGCTGAGTTGGCATATATAAATTATTAACATTAAATCTCTGCCTGGGAAAATGGCAGAGAAGCAGTAATTTAAGTAATTTCATTTTTTTTTTACTTTGTCAAGCTATATTAAGACCTGTAAAAAAATTGTGTTTTCTTTCTAGAACACAATGGATTGAAGAAAGTTTCTTAACACAAATGAAAAAAAGAAAAGCAAACAACTTGATTGATTCAAAGTTAAGTCAGTCCTTGAAAGAAAGACAAACACTTTCTGTCCTCTGTGATTGTTTTGCCTTGGAAAGTCCCTTGCTGATGTCAGCAGAGTAGGACATTGTCACGAGATGATGTAATTGTACACGTGAAATCACTTTTTTTATTTTTTTTTAAAGATTTTTAAAAAATATATAATACAACCAACCATATGTTTTATATATGGTTTATATTACCAAATCAGGTAACTGATTAAGTTTATATCTACTTTTTTTTGCTTCCTGGTTATTGCCAGTTTTTGTCTTCAAGCTGCTTTAAAGAGTTAGTTCACCCAAAAATGAAAATTCTGTCATTAATCACTCAACCTCATGTTGTTCTAACCCTGTAAGACTATCATTCATCTTCGGAACACAAATTAGATATTGTCTTTTAAAAATCAGGAAGTAAAATTGCCTACAAAAACGACTCGTTTTGGACTACAGCTGGGTTATGGTACGTCACTAACCTACACATTTGCATCAACCACTCCCTCCGGAATATGCAGGAAAGGGCATGCGTCGAGTGAGTTGTGTTCACGCAGCTTTCAGGTCTTCTGTGTTTCGGGCTTCCCACGGACACTATACTTCGACAACAATGGATACAATTTGTGTTTGATTATAATTCTGAAAGTGATGATCGTAATCTAGCTCTCTGTGCTGCGCATTTAGGAGAGACAGCTTCCAGAATCTCCACGAGTTCAACACTGGATTAACGTAAACAAGAAACTGTTTCTAAATCATGAAGCAGATCCAACTTTAAAACCAGCAGTTAAAAGTCAGCAGTTGTTGGGCCACAACATGTAAGTAGGCTAAGACTTCATCATTTTAAATGTATTTGCATGTATAATTCCCGACGTAGCTTTGTGTTTGTTTTTTGTTTGTTTTTTCAAATGCCAGCGCTGGCTTTGTAGGCTTTATGGGCTAGTTAGGCTATTTTGTGTCTACGGCAAACGCGTACAAACATTATGGACCTGAATTTTGTATAAGTACTACTAATGTTGTAAATGTAATTTCATATATATATATATGCTTTATTACTTTATTTTCGATTCTGATCAAGAACGGTAAACCTGCAAACGCTGTTTGTGTGTAACATTAGTTAGCCAGTCAGTTGCTATCGTTGCCAGTCAGATGCTATTTTGTAAAACAAATGTGTATAAAGTTAAAACATGAAGCAAATTATCATTCAGAAACCTTTATTAAGAGCCGTGTGTGGTGAGGTTCTGCTTGACTCTGATTCATCGCGGCTTTCTCGGTCTGATTCTGCCTCACTGATACTGCAGTTCGCCATCATTATTTACGTGTATCCACCGTCTATGTTATCCACCTTTGGCATGCCCGTTTCGCCCATAAAGGTCATGGGCGTTAATCTTCCGGACGACGTGAGCGACAGTTTAGCCAATCACAACACACCGGCCCAAACGAACCAATCTGAGCCCGCTACGTGGTTCTGAGGGAGTGTTTTCATAGACTCAGGAAGTCAACCGCTCGTTCAGGGGACAGGGGAGAGCACGGCTGACAATAAAGGTGAAATTTATGAAAAATAAGACTTTTAAAAAAAGAAAAACCACGGATACATGTTATATTGCACCCCATAAATACAATCATGCAAAGAAAAAGAGCAGTAAACCCGCCCTTTAAGGGATCTAAACTGGTCGGTCCAAAAGTTATTAAAGACATCTGTAAAATAGTCCAAGTGACTACAGTGGCTCAATCTTAAGTTTTCAAGCGACGAGAATACTTTTTGTGTGCAACAAACAAACAAAAATTAAAACTTTATTAAATTTTTCATTTCCTTCTCTGTGGGCCTCGTGTTTTCATGTATTGAAACGACGCAAAGCTTTAGGTTGCATGTCACGCGCAGGCTCCCTATTGGCTGATGCTGGTCATGTGTTGATGTGTGTGATGTATGACCTAGAAGCTTTGCGTTACGTGAAATCTCGAGGTCCACAGAGAAGAAAATGAATAGTTGAATAAAGTCGTTATTTTTGTTTGTTTTTGTGCACAAAAAGTATTCTCGTCGCTTGATAAACTTAAGATTGAGCCACTGTAGTCACTCGGACAATTTTTACGAATGATGTCTTTCTTAACTTTTCTGGGCCGGCCAGTTTAGATCTCTTAAGAAGCCTATGGAGTGATCCAGCTTTCAGATTTAATCAAAAATGCCTTAATTTGTGTTCCGAAAATGAACACAAGTCTTACGGGGTTGGAACAACATGAGGGTAAGTAATTACTGACAGAATTTTTGGGTGAACTAACCCTTAAGTATCTTTTCATTCTTAGAGAGCTTTACTTATAATTTAGTGAAAATACTTGGCAGTTTGATTGCAACCTGCAGGCCCAGAAATGTTCAAACACAGACATGATATTCCTCAAGATGTGAGGTGATCATTGAAACGTTTATAATGTATCTTTCAAAAGATTGCATAATACTCATAATGCCTCCAGGGAGTTAGTAAAGGAACCGGACAGGAAGGTTTGTGTTTGGTAATGCATTGTGTGTGGGAAAGATTGAGATCCTTGAAGTTTCTGTAAAACAAGCTGTGTAACATTTTATAACAACTCGAAAACAAAGTGTTTTGGCACCAAGACATAATTGTTGTGCACGTTACTTAAAGGAATTTCCTTGATCTTTAATGATCAAGTTTTATATAACATAAAGTTCAATTTTTATGTTAAGAAGTAGCTCTTTCGGTTGAGCAATCTGAGGAACCTTTTGTTTTTACAGTGTAAAGCCTGTATAGACATAACCAAGCAATGGATAAGTTCTGATTTAATTCAAGTTTATTCAAGTGTGCTATTAGTAGAAGTACACTTTGTATGTAGCCAACTTCCCAGAAATATAAATTCACACTTAAGTATATTTGACTTATTCTGACAGAAAAGTCTAAAGGCCTGTAATTTTACTCAAACTTTGGATTGAGATGTAGGCATACTTAAAAATACAAAAGTATTCTAAGTATATTCTACTTGGCTTGTAGCCCTTATGTAGGGCTGCATATCATACATAGATTTTCAATGGAAGGACAGAAAGCTCTCGGACTAAATCTAAAATATCCGAAGATGAGCGGAGGTCTTACGGGCTTGGAACAAGGATGAGTCATTAATGACATAATATTAATTTTTGGGTGAACTAACCCTTTAATCAGTGTTTTTGGGTCCGATAGACCCCAAATTGAAAATGAATGGGAAAATAAAAAATTAACTTAAAAAATAACTTTTTTTCATTTTGTTTGTAAAAAATAAATAAATAATAAATTCAGTTTCAATCTGAAATGTTCTACATTTAAATCAAGGTCTGGTCCTATAAACAAAGTGGAAATGTGCAGTAAATGGGTAAACAACTAAATATCCACAAAACACAGCATTAGTTGAGAAGTAGTTGAGAAATTTCAAATGGCACTTAGAGGCTTTTGCATCTGAACTCTTCATATATATATATATATATATATATATATATATATATATTTATATATATATATATATATATATATATATATATATATATATATATATATATATATATATATATATATATATGAAGTGTTCAGATGCAAAAGCCTCTAAGTGCCATTTGAAATTTTCTTCTAAATGATCATTTTTATCAAGCTTGTATATTTAAGTTCAGTAATTTCCATTAAATGGCAATGAAGATTACCTATTAATTGTCATTTAAGTGAAATTACTGAACTTAAATATACAAGCTTGATAAAAATCGTCATTTTAGAAGAAAATTTCAAATGGCATTTAGAGGCTTTTGCATCTGAACTCTTCATATATATATATATATATATATATATATATATATATATATATATATATATATATATATATATATATATATATACAGTATATATATATACCTGGCCATAGCAATGGGAGACTGATTTTGTTGACTTGACAGACTAACTAAGTAGTATTACTTTCAATATAAAAACAAATGAAAATGTAAAAGAACACTAAAATTGATTAAGTTTGAATCCCGAACAAACATGGTCTATTTTTTCAACAAAATTTTTTGACCAGAACAAGACGAGTAAATAGCCAGATGTTAAAAAATAAACAAACAAAAAACAATATATCAAAATTTTAAAACAGAGAAAATAATAAATTAAAATAGTTTTGTTACATTTAACGAAAGCAAAATGTAAATGTACAAATAAATTTTAAAACGAATAGAAAAAAAACTTTAAAATATAGCTCTACAATATATTTTATATAGTAACCACCACTATATATATATATATATATATATATATATATATATATAGTTTGTCATGTAAAAAATATATATTTCCTCATGCAATTGCTCTGTTAAAGTTTACACCAAACACCAAAAACGCAAACCCTGCTTGAACACTGATTAAGGGTTAAGTATACAATGAAGTTGAAGTAGGCCTATTTATTTTCAGGAAGGTCAGCACAGATACTTCATACTGTACTCTACATATTATCTCTACAGTTAATGTAAAACATTTTAAGTATAGCATTCATTGTGTGAGATATTCTTCCTCCTCTTCCTCAGTCCGCCTCTAAGGGTCTCTCTAAGACCTTGAAATCCTCAGCCTGAACCCACCACTCATAGGAGAGCGGGAAATCAAGCCACCATATGTTTGGATAAAAATAGAAAAAAAGATTGAGTGTAGTTATATCGTAGTCAAAAATATATGTACCAAAATGTAGCCTATTTGAAATACATTTATTTTATGCTAAGTATACAACAAATACATTTACATATAAAATACCCTACCTTTGTTATACTAAACTGACATACCTATGTCTGCTAAATTAAACACAATATTTTAGTACTAAATGCACTTTAGTTATCCAGAAATAGTGCTGAGGTCCAATTAAAGATTTAATTAAGCGTATTTGATTGTGCTAAAGTGGAACTATTTAATAGAGTGCCGAAGTTATGACATCACTGTAGGCCAAAACGCGGAAGTGAGTTAGCATTTTAGCACTTCCGCTTCCCTCAAGTCTAAAGTCTATGGGATTTTTGAATGGGTTTTTGCTAAATCAGCTGAAATAAGGTCTGTGGTGAACAAAACCTCTAAATATTTTCACCTTTTGATCTATGACTCAAACACAGTTATAACCTGCTTGTGGTTTTTTAAACTTTATTGTGTCTTCTTGTGGTTTTTTTTTAAACTTTATATACTTCAAAATGTATACATAACTTGTAAAGATTATCTTGATAGACAAAACATGTAAGGGTCACAACTCTTTATTGAACACAGATCTTATTTTTTGCGATTTTCCAAAAGTCTATGGGGAAAACGCATTGCTTTTCGATCAAAGGGAACCCATGCGCCGCTAACTTCCGAAGTTGTGCTACAAAGTGATGACATAACTTCGGTACTCTATTGCAAGTATATTTTAGGTACACTTTAAAAATTGCAGACTGATATTAGACAGAGATACCATCCTTACTAATAGGGATATTAAAATAGGCTACATTTTAGGTTTAATATTAAGAAATTGTAATATTTATATCAGTAAGTTTCAAATGATATATCAGTAAATATGTTAAAGGTAGTATAAAGGTTTGTAGTATACTTAAATGTATTTTAAATTCATTTTTGTATAGTTTTTTTCACTATAGGATATATATGAAGAGTTCAGATGCAAAAACCTCTAAGTGCCATTTGAAATTTTCTTCTAGAATGAACATTTTTATCAAGCTTGTATATTTAAGTTCAGTAATTTCACTTAAATTGCAATGAAGATTACCTATTAATTGTAATTTCAGTGAAATTACTAAACTTAAATATACAAGCTTGATAAAAATGATCATTCTACAAGAAAATTTCCAATGGCATTTAGAGGCTTTTGCATCTGAACTCTTCATATATATATATATTCCGATAAAAGTGTTTTGACTCACTGTCACAATAAGAACATGCAAAATCATCACTTTTCTTCAAAGAAACAAGATCATGCTTGAAGTTATTTAAAAATAAAAAAATAAAAAAGACGAAAAAAATCAAGGTTCATCAAAGGTATTCTGTACTTTTTAAAATCTTATCTTCACGGCAATCCATCTGTAACATTGTGCCATCTCCCTTTTAAATTTAACTGCCTCATGCATCATTTTTGACAAGCTGCGGTTCATGGTTTCTGAATATGAGTCACGTTCCCTCCACACACACCTGCGAAATACAGGGCTGTTTATAGATTTGAACTCCAATCAAATCACTTTAGTTCCAATGATATCTTCATTTGGATATTTTTCTTTTCTCTGAAATACTTTCTCAAGGAATTACCTTGTAACATAAGCTATAATAAAATGAATGATTTTGCTAACTATAGAACTGCATTAACATTGGAACACACATTAGAATAAAAATCATCACACATTAATATCTAGGTTCACAAAACAACTTTTATGTTGGTACCAATGCCTATCTCTTAAACAGTTACTTTTTGATCTATTTTGCCTAAATTATAAAAAATAATTATAACTTCTATGCTTCAACTGCTAGACAGCCATAAATGGCAATGTACAGTTTTAAAAGCTGAACATTAACCCTTTACCTTTCACTCCCCCTTTTGACAGTTGACATTAAAATGCACTATACAAACTTAAATGGTTGTAATTCAAGAATGCTTTTACTAGCATTATTATTACTAAAGTGAAAGCACTTCAAAAAATTAAAGTATGAAAAAGTTATGGAAGTTATAATTTACAGTAAATCAAATATACTTTATTAATATATATTTTTAATGTGAAATAAATATTTTACAAAATATGTTTTACTATAAAATTACTATAAAATGAAAGCTTTATATCTAACCAAGTTGTGTTCCAAATTTGAAGTTGATATCACAAAAATTGATGTTCCCATGAGATTTTGTTTAGGCGTTATACCAAAAATAGCCACCGGGTGCCATTGAATTCCATTGAATTTAATTGTATGCATTTTGCCATAACAAATTAATAAATTTCTATCCAAATATCACTTCTGTCACTAAATATGGAACTTTGAGACTCAGACCTTTCTGACAATATGTGTTTTGTCAAGATTAGAAAAGTTTACTTAATAAATTGATTCCCAAAAGGGGAGGGGCCTAATAAAAAATACTGTTTCTATGGAAATGCAACGTCCAATTGCAAAACGGTTTTCACAGGATGAATTCTGAGTTCATAAGCTTTCAAATGATACCTAATTTATGATAACTACTAAAATATGTGATATAATAATAATAAAATAAAATATAATTTTATCTTTTTTTATTGACAAATACTAATTATGTTTTATTATGAACTTTTAGCACTAAAAAACAAAGTTTCAATTATTAAAAGTGTGTGCATCGACTTTTTGTGACAAAGGTGAGAAACTCCAACCCGATCTCACGGGAATTCGTACGAATTTTACAAGGTGGCTAATTCGTAACAATTCATACGACCTCACTTCGTACAAATTAGTATGATTTTGCTAAATCGTACATATTTTACGAATTGGCCAACTCGTATGAATTCGATTGAATGACCTACCCCTAACCCCGCCCCTAAACTTTAGAGGTGTGCGATACTGCTAGATTTGGTATCGATCCGATACCAAGTAAATACAGGGCCAGTATCGCCGATACCGATACCAATACCGATACTTTTTAATAATTAAGGTGGATGCCTCTTCAACCTAAATCTAAATTAATTTATGAGTTTTAATTTGTTTTTGTGATTTGCATTTGGGGTTATTAATCAGTTAAAATCAGTACTTCAAAAGCTTTTGTTCAGAATCAACTTTTGGTTACTTCTGTTTTATTTAAATAAACAAAGTTACAAAATTATTACTTCACAAATATAAAAAAATGTAAAAAAAATTCTCTTTTCAAGTAGCATGTTAACAAAAAATGTTTCTCCTCTTTAGTGCACTTCTTTTCAGGATTTTTTTCTTAAATAAACAAAGTCACAAGTTCTCCGTCTCTGACTGTGCTGCTGTAGACTAGAAATGCGCGGTTGTGCGCGCCGCTGAAGGTAGCGGTAGGGGTGGGGTTAGACCTGAGTAGCGCGCTAGTGGTGAGTCACGTGACGGTACAACACAGGAGAGGGGGACGAGAGCAGCACTCTTGGTAGGAGGATTACAGGGAGCTTGCTCTGCTCTGTGACAGCAGCAGCATTTTGACAAACACGGTCAGGTCGCAAAACGAGATAAACTGAAACTTAAGTATCGATATTTTCACGTTGGTATCGATCAATACTGATCCCAACGTTGGTATCTGATATTATCGAATATTAGTATCGATCTGCCCACCTCTACTAAACTTAACCGTCACGTGGGTTTAGACAAATCGTACGAATTTGTACGAGTGAGGTCGTACGAATTCAGTACGAATTTGAGGCGTACTCTTGTCATAAATTCATATATTACTGTTCATTCATAATTTGTAAGAAAAAACAGACCTGAAATATCTGTTTAGGAGTCTTAGACCTTTCCAATGATATATAGTTTGTCATGACTGGATTAGGATTTAATAGTAATATAGTGAAGTAAAGTTAGATTGCCCGTATACGGGCAAGTGACAGTTATATGAAAAGCAGTGCTTCTCATGTTTGAAGTAAATTAAATTAACCTGTTAGCAAAACCCATGGATGTTTAAACATGGCGTCCTGTGGCACAGCTGGCACTGGCTTGCCCTCATGTCATACTCAACTCACCAGGGGCTGCTGATATTGTGTCTGCTGAGGGGCACCGCTGCCAGCTGCCCATGCCATGTTTGCCACGCTACTCGAGTACTTAACATACAACGCAAGAATCAAGAATGGCCCTGGCTCTGCAGTACTGTGCATTAAGTTTTCAGTCTCAGAGACAATTGCTTTCTCATCCTGATGAAACTATGCTGATGTAAACCAGTTGAGTCAGTGAGGAGTAAACAGTGTTCCATCTGTCACCAATCACTTTCATCTGTCAGTTTGCTTTTAACAAATACTTGTGGTAATTGCAAACGTTTTGCAAGATATAAAGGTGTGGAAATCTTCTGCAAGATCAAGAGTGTAAACCTGATATTTCACTATTTAGGTTTCAAGTCATCCGGACTGAATAAGTATAAGCATCGCTTAGAAAGACAAATACCCTACGGAAACCTGACCTTGTCAAATATGTAAACTAATTCTACCAAAATGTGTAAATATCCTGGGTATAGAAAGTTGACATGCCTTTAATCATTTAAAGCACTTAACATTATTATTTTTTTCATATTATGTATACATTGCACATCATTTTTCAATGATTCTCAATGGATGAATCATTCTCTCTAAATCTCCTTTCTGCAAGCTACTCTGCTCTGATTGGCCAGATGCTACAGTCTGTTGTGATTGGTCAAGCGCGTACAGCACCTGTCGAAAAAAAAATCCCTATTACCATAATAACTTCAGCTCTGTCCAGAGGCCTCCTACAATCCAGCGATTGAACACACTATAAACTATCGACAGTAACGATGACGTCGATTTAACCATATCAGATCCGAGCGCAAGACTCGCAAGTCCGAAGATGAAACCTTGGAAGAACTAGTTCCCTCTCAAAGGAACTCGAGCTGCGTTTGAGACGTGGTGGGAACGATCTGCGTGATTGCATTGTGAAGCACGTGTAAAATAAGTCCAATGGAAGCCTGAGACGTCAGTAGGCGGGTGACGTCATAGATCAGGAAACTATAATGCAGCCTGAAATCAGACTGCGGGCCCAAAAGTGTTGGCCTTTTATCCTCTACCTTATAATACACCCAGAGGTATGAGTCTGAGAAGTTCTTTGTCTGCTTTGGGTCACTCAAGAATCGGTGGCCTGCATCTAAACAGGTAATGAGCAAATGGATAGTTGAGGCTATCTCATTGGCTTATGAAGCGGCCGGACAGCCTTCACCTATGGCTGTACGGGCCCATTCTACAAGGAGTATGGCGGCCTCTATGGCTTTAAATTCGGGTGTTTCCCTTTTTGACGTTTGTTATGTGGCAGGATGGTCCTCTCCGCATACATTTGTCAAGGTTTATGACCTAGACCTCTCCACTCCTCCTCCACAGAGTTGTTTGTGATAAAACAAATCTCTTTGAAATCGTAATTGCATTGCCTTGTTTTAAACACTAAATATTTTACTTAATACATTCCTCAGAAACGTATTCAGTTATTTATAATATACGTTGTTCAAAAAAGCAAAAGTAGTTTCGATGTAGCTAGCTACTTTTTGATTGTAACTTGTAGCGTAGCTATACTACTTTTCTAAACGGGTAGCTTGACTGTAGTTAAACTACTTTAAATTACAAGTAGGCTTGTCAAACTACAGTTTCAGATTAGCTTCCCCAACACTGGTGTAACCCAGGTTACAAAAGTTAAATAAAAAGCACATGAATAAGCAGAACATTTTATTTTATTTTCATTTTATGCACTATTTTTGTGTGTTTTTAAAACAGCCGATTAATATATTTTTTGTTTGGAGGGATGGACCAATGAGAATTGAGAATGTTGTGTCGCGCATTTTTGTGTTCCGGATTTCACATTATTTTCAATCGGCAGAGCAAACGAGAGCAGACGTGTTTCAGATCTCTCCAGAGAAATTTGAGTATTTGATTTATTTATCTGAGAAAAAATGATTACTATTGAAGTTACATTGTTTCAGAGACGATGTAGCGCAAGAGGAGAAGTGAATTTGATGTGAAAGAGACTGTTAAATTGATTTTATAATGTGTGACGCAGTTGCGGAGAAGCAACCTGTAAATGCATAGCGCGTTCACGTATCAAGGATGTTTACTCAAGAAACACAGATCGGTAATAAGAATTTATTTTTGCGAGAGAGATGAGAAAAGGATGGGATTGTAACAGTTCTTCAGACCTAAAACGGATTATTTGTTCAAGTTCACCTGGTCTTGGTGAGTTACACTTTTATTTCATCTTGGTAAAATGTTCATGAAAAGTTGATATAAGTGAAATATAAATCAGAAATCTGCTTGAGTTATTATATTAATGTATTTTTCTTTACAACCACATTTGTGAACGATTGTTAGCACGTTAGAAACGTGATCGCCGTTTTGATGCTGCAGTTAGCAAATGATGTGATCTGATGTTATGAAGACAATTAACAAGTATTATTTTTTATGTGACCTTGTATTCAAGGTCAGGTTTTTTTCTCCACTTGTTTTTTTGTTGTCTTTCCTGATTTTATTTCATCATCATTGCGACGAGTGCTTGCTGTGAATCGTTGAGTCGAATCTGCATTGAGTCGATGCTTTCCCTGATTGGAGTTCCTGGATTTCGTTCCTAACAGCGAGTTGTGATTGTATGAAACTGATGTTTTCGTTGCCGAGGTGGATGGTAGGAAATTGAACTAAAAACACTTACACTTTTCACTGTTCAATTGGAAGGATTCAGTCACGAGGAGAGACTGAGTAACGAACAATAGCCGACCATTGTCGTTAAAAGATTTCAGCTGTATTCACAAGATTGGGAATATATAACTTCAGAGACTGCACTGAACCCATTTCGAAGCCTCAGGGGTTAAATCCCTGGGAAGGGAATTAAATGTGAATTTATTGGGTTAATTGTTTTTTTTTTTTATTAGATTATTTGATCAACTGTAATTGTTTTTTTATTTTATTTATTTTTTATTTTATTGTTTCCTTTCTTCTAGTTTTTTTTTTATTTGGAGCCAAAAGAAGGAACCTAGTTTTCCAAAAATATAAAAAGGTTTCAAATAAGTAATTAACTTTAATTGAAATTACATCATAAGCTGAATTTAGTGTTACTGGTGGTGACAAATTATTATTATTATTATTATTTTTTTTTTGGTTTTCCAAAGAACCTGAAGCCTAGAAGGGAACAAACAAAGGGTTAATATATAAATTAACAAACAGTGTTTAAAAGACAAGTGATTGCACTTATTTTCTTTAGAACATTTGAAGTCCTTGAAATTTATAAGAAAAAAAAGTGTTCACAGAATTTATTACATTGTATTTTATTTTTCTTTCCTGTATTTTTTTTTTATTATACATTCCATTTACCAAATTCAAGTGATCAACTTGCTTCAGGCCTTTAAGAAGCTGTCGCGGTCTGATTTCAGGGGTGCTTTATAGTTCCCTGGTCTATGACGTCACCCGCCTATGACATCTCAGGCTTCCATTGGACTGATTTTACGCGGGTTTTACGACACAATCACGCAGTGCGTTCCCAAAGCATCTTCCCTATCAGGGAACCAGGGTTACATTTGTAACCTGAGACTTTCTTGAGAAATTTTTCTATCAATCTACTGACTTCAGTTCAATGATTTGAACCTAGTGGTAAATTATGTCCTGGAGTAAAAATGCTGTAACATAATTTTGAAAACAATGATCATTTCATGGAAAATCTCTCAATTTTTAGCACATATAGTGTACTGGTACTGTGCACAAAAAATATGACTTGGAATGGCCTGGAATAACTGAAAGATTATAGATGTTGGCAAGCATGTGTGATTTACCAAAAAGGCATAGTTAGTAATATCAGGCTTCAGGATCATGGCTTTGGTATGATGTTGAAAGCATCAGGTTGCATGAAGTATTGGAGATGAAACTAAATATAGGATGACTCTCAAAAAACCTGTTTAAACTAAATTTTCAACCCACATTTCATCTTAACATCCACACATTATAGTTTGTATTAATTGTTATTCTCCCTTCCAAATTGTCATAGTCATCCAGAGTAAAAAATATTGTTCTCAATATGGAAGAAATTTGAATTGATAAAATATTACCTTGCTTATTGTGGTTTCAAATGGGAATCACCTTTTAGAAATCGAGAACAGCCACAAACATGTCTTAATGTTTAAAAAAGTTTTTTTTTGTGTGGCCTTTTGGCCGTTCATTTACAAAACAACAGCGCTTTGGGGGCCTGAAAACGCAAGCTTTTGAAAACGAGTTTTAAAATGCTAGGTTTCAAAAATGATGTCTTTACCATCTCTATGTAAACATCAAAAACGTGAATTTGTGTAAACTGTGACGTTATGCGCATACATAGTACTACATGTTGACGTGTTTTACACATTTCTTGACAAAGTGACATGGCCAACTACTGGCCTGGCATGCATAATATGGCCTTTTTAGTCATTTTAGCAGATCCGTGTGAATGGGATCATTTTGATAGCGTTGTTGAGTAAACATACCCTTATTCATATTTTTGGGCCCTCATAGATCTATTACAGTTGCTCTTAAGATATTGATCAGAAGTTACAGTTCAGATAGTTTGCCCCATTTTTTTTATCTGTATGTCAAGTCTCAGCTAACTTCTGTAAGTGTGCAGATTCTGGTGATATATTCTTTAAAGGTACAATGTGAGGATTTTTGTAGTGAAATATCCAAAAACCACTAGACCAATGTTATATATATATATTGTTTAGTTGATTACTTACAATATCCCCAATGTTTCCAACTATTTGTAAATCGTGAGCAATATGCGATTGGTCGTGTCAGCAGGGGTGAGGAGTCGCCAGTCAATGATGTCATATCCGCGTTACTCCTCTGTTTCCGTAACCATGGCAACAGACGTGGACAACTGGGTTGTGCTTAGGACACTCACGCTGTTGTTGTTTTATTCAAACTTTTTGGACCACGGCAAGCAGACTTTGAGACAAAAAGAGGACTAGAACAAAGATCAAAAGCTTTCAAAATGCCGAGAGCTCCACGTCCGCGACTAACTTAGACTTGATTCGAGACGAGTGTTGTATGTACTTTATTAGATAGGTGAGCAAATGTACATACAACTAATCAATATTTAGTTCAATATGATGAAATAATAGAATATAGGATCTGTATGTTATTCTAATGTTGATCTAGCTTACTGCTAGTCTCATACAGCCAACAACCTAACTAATAACATTCAACTCACTCAAATGCCCTTAGCGTCATTAGCAATCGCGCCCTGCTTCATACCACAGTCATGTTAAAAACATCACTGTATTCACTCATCCATAAAATATCCATCAGCTTGACAACAAGATCTATGATTCCGCTCTGATGCTTTGCGCCATTAATATACGCCTTTGTAATTGTAAGAGATTAGGAACCCCTGGTGGCCAAAAATTACATTCTGTATGTTTAAGTACTTTAGTGTTAAGTTTACATTGTAATAAAACTGGATTGTTAAATTACATTCTATTTTATGATTTCACCATCTATTTTTTCCACCCATTTGTTTTTCTTTCCCCCTAGTAATATTGCCATGGATTATGGGATCTCTTGGTGGTTACAAGTCAACATACCAGTGACTAAAAAACTAACAAAAAAACAATGCAAAAAAGCAAGAGCATTAGAGATTTGTAAATGATAAACAGATACTCCTCGCCCTCTCTCTAACACAAAGAAAATTGTGCAATATGCAGTTAGTGTGTAGGTGTAGTTTTGGTCTATCTAGTTATTTGAATTTTTAAATGCTTAAATATAGTGCATGCAAATATTTGTTGTCAGGCAAGTTTGATGGCCAGTGTTTATTTTTTCCTCATACGTGGTCATTGCATCAGCCTGGTACATTTTTAACACAACTTTGTTTCCAGGTGGACTGGTTTACCCCAGACAACTGGTGCGTGGCTATGGTAAAAAGCCAGCCAATCAGATTGCACTGCCAATCCTTGGACAATGCCTGCCAGTTTTGTGCATTAAACAGTCAGTTAACGGCCCATGGCCAGTCTGTGGCTTGCCATCAGAAGCATGAGACTGATAAAACATAAAATTGGACAAAATGCAATCTTGGCTGGCATTCACATTACATTTGTTTCATATTTTATTAGGTTAGGTCTCCGCTATTGCATCCCTGGGACATAAAAGTCTTGGTTTGATACAAGCTCAATTTAAAATGTGGATAAATAATGATTTTTCTCATTAAACAAACAAATAAAAGTTAATTGAAAGCAAATTAATTTCCCTTTAAAAGTTAAGTTCATTTTCACAGCTCACTCTTAGCAGGTTTTATTTGAATACAAAAGACTATGTGCGAGGGTAAGACATCTCATTTTGTTGAGCCATCTCATTCGGTCTAGACCTGGATAGACATAATCTGTTCCTCATTTCTTGCTCTGAAGTTATTTGCATGAAAATGCAAGAGCCTGGTTTTATAGATGTGAATGAAGTCTTCAATTACGCAGATTAAAGGAACATGATACATTCCACACCCTTTCAATGTGTCCTATCATGTTTTGATTACATCACCCACTTACACAATTCTGCAAGATTTATTTGAGCTATTCATTTATTTTCATGAAAAAGTACAATTATTACTCTAATATTAAATTGGCTGAAGGATGAATGTGCAGCATTTGACTGGTTTATTTTGAACCCATAAGTGCACAAAATACTCTGTCTGAACAGATACTCTTTCATTGACAGAGCCTCTCTCACTCTTTTGTTAAGACATCAAAAAGTAATTTGAGAGAACCGTTGCCTATGGCTATATTGTTTTATCCATGCAGACTTTAACTTAATAACTTTTTAAACTTTAAACTTGAATTTTTAAAATGTTTTTTTATTTTATTTTTTTTAATTTGTTTAGAGTTTGGCCTTGGGACAAACTTATGTAACTATCATATCAGTTTACTGTAAACTGAGTAGCTTCAGTTGGATGGCCTGAGGGTGAGTGCTATAAATTCAAAAAGTCACTTCCCTACAGACAGCATTCTCTTATGTAAACCACTGTATATTGTTACAGTCAGGATGGAAAATCAGCTGAGGACACGAGGCTGTGGTCTACACAGTAGTTTTGCGTATAACGCTCACAAGACTTGTACTGCGGTGAAAGTGTCCACAATAGGAAGTGACGATGTTTAGGAACTGAGGTCAGCTACTTACAAATGATCAGAGAAAAGTCCTGGCTGTAAATGAAATGTAAAGAGAATAACATTCTGGAAAAAGGGAACCATAATTAAAATTGTTATATTTTGTTTTTGCATCCAGACTGCATGGCATTGGCAAATGCATGGCAAAAAAAGAGAGAGACCTTAGTCTTTGTCTTGACCAAAGATGCATTCATTGGATTAAAAAAAAAGGATAGTGATGAAGCAGACAGGGGTGCGTTTCCAAAAGCATCGTTAGCCAACTATGGTCACAAGTTCCGTCGTTATCAACGAATTTTTGCGACTATTCTTTTGCAAATATTTTTGAATTATTCCAACAAACATTCGCAAACAACATCGCAAAGTTGTGTGGTTTGAACGACAGCTCTCGACCTGTGGTTAGAGGCATCGTTTCTATATTGCATCAAATTTGGAGGTAATTAATCCTTATCTTGAGCAAAATAAGCAAGCTGACATTCTGAACAACCGGTGCCTTTTATTTAGAATACATACAAATGTAATTTACGTCTTTTAGTTTTTCAAAAGATTTAAAGTACCGCGTTTGAAGAGTGCGCATGTGTGAACGTCGCTCTACTATGTAAGAACGAGCCAAATATTGAGTCTGGCAATAAAGCAAAATAACGGAGAACAATTACAAATAGTCCTCAGATGACATTTATATTAAAAAAATCTATTAGTCAGTTAATTTGATCTCAAACAGTTTCATTAAAAGTAGTTATTGCTCCACCACGTGCAAAACCAATGTGGTTGAACAATACTTTGCGACAATGGGTTTTGGGAAACAGTCGTGACTAGCTAGTTGATTTCTCTAACAATG
Source organism: Hybognathus amarus (assembly GCA_030378365.1). Lineage (NCBI taxonomy): Eukaryota > Metazoa > Chordata > Actinopteri > Cypriniformes > Leuciscidae > Hybognathus > Hybognathus amarus. Next base: position 49,633 of record JAQIUQ010001050.1, on the reverse strand, counting down.
CATCGTACTATAGTAGTGAAGCATGTCTATGTCATGATTATGATTACAATAACATGTCATGTCATGATTATGAAGGGGTCATGTTAGTCTTATGCACAGCCCTTCAAGTAAAGTGTTACCCATTATACTACTGTTCAAATGTTTGGGGCCAGTAAGTTGATTTTGTGTGTGTGTGTGTGTTTGATAATTTGGTCCCACTTTATATTAAGTGTCTTTAAGTACTATGTAATTACATTGAAATTAATAATTTGATACAATGGACTTATTGTGTACATACATGTTTTTACATTGTACTTACATTTTAAAATTCCAGCATGTAATTACATCTATAATTAATTTATGTAATTACATTTGTAATTACACAGTTGACCCTCCCCTCACACCTTAACCTACCCTTAAACCGACCCATACCACCACACCTGTCCCTAACCTTACCCGTATCACACCTCAATAGCAGCAAAAGTGTTTTACAATACAACAGGAACACAGTAATACATTGTACTTATTGTTCAAAGTAAGTACTTAAAGCCACTTAATATAAAGTGGGACCAATAATTTAATACTCGATCATTTTTAGTTTTTTTACAGGCTAGGCCTTCGTTTGACTTCCACGTCAGCCTTCTCATGTTTCACTTGTTTTATAAGAATGAAGAATGTGGTTCTTTTGTTCACTGAGAAACAAACCCAGACACTCTTTAGAAAATGGCTTTAATAAAATGTTGGTAGCTTTTGGCAACAGACTTTTGGAGTCTGTATTATGTAACATAAGTCCACAGTACTTTCCCAGAGGATATTGCAGTGAAATCCCCAAACGAAGAGAGTGTAGGCAATTTACTTAATTAAAATGAGCTAATGCAATACAACTCTTAACCATTTTGTTACAACTTATTTTTATTGCAAGCATTCCATTTTAGTTGTAAGATGTGTACTTAATCCATTTGTGTTAGTATAAATTCATAATTTCTGTCAGCATTAGTGTAGCTAAAACTGGGCATGAAATTTCCAGTCATGAAAAACAATCTCAGGAAAGGAGAAGAGTTTTAGGGGTTACCATTTAGCTTCCCAATACCATTACTATACAGAGTATCATTGGTTTATTGAGAGTATACTTTAAGTGTACTGTCTGTCATAAATTAAAAAGTGAGCTTGAACATAGCTAACAGTATCGTTATATATATCGTTAAGTTCAGTGAAAGTTCTGTTGCAATTCAAAAGTAAACTATTGTATCAAGGTTTACAACTGTTATATTATAAACTAAACTTTTATCAATTACAAAGTGGACCAATTTAGTCACAAGAAGTATTGAATTAATACACTTACATTAAATTAATTTAGTACATACTATATAAAGTATACATAAACAATATACTTGACCTTAGATTGAACTTCTCTCTACGCTTTAGTTGAGAAAGTTTTCCTGAAGTGTCACTGTGAAAATGCAAGTGGAATAACCTGTTTTCTCTTCTTCATTCCGCCAACACCATGTCACGTGAGATGGATTTTTTAGCATTTTTTGCTTCCTAGTTAAATGCAAGATATTCAGTAGAATAACATTTGACATGTCTAATTTTATTGTGTTTTACTCAATTCAGCTAGATTCATCTTACAAGGTATTTGAGTGGACTTCACAATTTGATTAAATGTCAAGAAACCCCATTTCCAGAGTATATAACTACAGTCCACAACTGAAACTCACCTCAAGAATCATATTTTGAGCATGTATGGAAAAGCTGGAGCAATAAGTTTGGGCAGGAATAAAGTGAAATCATATTGGTCACAAAGATTTAGGTGGGAACCTACCCATTGGTCCATGCAGGTAAAAATCATAACTGAGGCTTTCACAGATCATCACAATACAATCAAAAATAACCATTAATTTCAGTCACTACATTGTCAAAAAGTTGCTGCTTTAAATTTAAGTATAAATCACTTTGGATGTTTAAGTCAATTCAACTTAAATTACATTTTCACTAACTTAAAAAAGAAAGTGTATTCTTGTATAACATAAACAAGTTGAAAATTGCTTAACAGGATAGTTCACTTTGAAATACATTTTTGGTATGTTTTAGCTTACCTCAAGGTCAAGATGTAGGTGTCTTTGTTTACGCAGTAGTTTAAATTTTGATATATTTAGGTCAAACTGTTCTTGTCTGTCTGTCATATAATGCAGGTCTATGGTCACCACCTCAAAGACCAAGCACAGAGAAGTCCAAATTAAACATGATTTAATGACTCATAAATGTAAGTACACATTGATGGCCTTAGACATGAAACGAGCGGTTTGTGTGAGAAAACGAACGGTATTTATATTATTTATATCGTCACCAGGCGTGAGCGCTTTGTGGCTGTGGTAACAAAAGGTAAAAACTATATAAATACTGTTTGTTTTCTCACACAAACCGCTCGTTTCATGTCTTAGGCCACCAGTGTGTACTTAAATTTACGAGTCATTAAATCATGTTTAATTTGGACTTCTCTGTGCATGCCCTTTGAGGTGGTGACTATAGACCTGCATTATATGACCGATAGTTTGACCTAAAAATATAAAAATTGGAACTACTGCGTAAACAAAGACACCTACTTATTGGATGCCCTTGAGATAAGCTAAAACGACACATTCTCATCCTAGGGTGTCATAAACCGACACTTTTGCCAATGCGTATACATCCAACGCACATGGCACCCTTTAGCGTCAATATGACACGCTTCGGTTATGGGTATGTTTAGGTCTGGGGTAGGGTTAGGGTTAGACCATTAGGGGGCACCTTCTGACCTATATATATCTGCGTCTCATAATGACACTGAAGGGTGCCATGTGTGTTGGATGTATACGCAAAAGTGTCAGTATATGATGTCTTGGGATGAGAACGGGCTGGCTAAATCATACCAAAAATTTTTTTTTTTTTTAATAAAATTATTTAAAAATTTTATAAAAAAAATATTTGAAATTATTAATTTCAAAGTGAACTATCCCTTTAACTCATTTTAATGAGTTAAAGCAATATAAAAACATGTTGTCATAACTTATTTTTTTCAGTGCATCTATATTTACAGTACATTATAATTTTCAGCTAAAGTTTAGCACATGTGAATTGGTTTGAATTGTCAAAGCATTCACTCTACAAATCATAGCTGATAGCTAGCCTGGATAAAACTTAGCCTCGCCCACAACATTTGAGGTCGGGAAATTTTGTCTGGACTATACTTGAACCAGAGCTTTTCGGACCAATCAAATTGTCAGGGCGAGTTTTATACGATGATGGACATATGATCAACAGTAACGTAAACATCCATGTCACCAGTGCTAGTATGCTTGGGTTAAATTCGTTTACAAAAGCGATGGAGAATTGAGATGTGTAGATTTCGCCATCGCTTCTGTGGAAGATATCGAGAGTGCATTCATTTTAAAAGAGGAACAGAGAACCACGATCAAGGCAAGTCACTCAACACTTACTCTGTCGCTCTGATTGGTAGTAGGTCTATACAATTGAGTGCAGAAGCATTTTCTTTCCTGGTTTGGTTGAAACACATAATCACAGCCCATTGGAGCAGTATCAGACTCATATTCTGACTAGAATATGAGTACTGACGATTGTCAGGCTAATTGATAGCCTTTGTTCAGATCAAACAAAGGTAATTATAGGGTTTTAAATGGTTTTATATGGTCGCGTTACCAGTGGTATTCCCCTCACAGCCGACATATAACCCTGCTGAGATGTGAGCAAGGATCATCTTTTCACAGAAAATAAGAAGCTCCATTTCCAGACGACGAGCCCTTGAGAAACAGTCCAAGAGGACAAGGAGAAAAGAGAAAACAGCAAGTTTTGAGAGATTAACCCTGTCAAACACAGTTAGAGAGCGGGGCTGCTCACATCTCTCTCCTTCTGTCCAATTACACAAGCATGCTCCTAATGCAGTGGGAACTAATGAAATTGTTGCAATGATGATGAATGGTGGATGGTGAGGAAGGACAGATGGGAATGTAATTACTAGTGTTTGGGGATCAACCAAAAGGCAGGTTCAAGGAACCATGGCAACATCATCCGTCATATGGCAGAAACCAATAGAAATCACATCACTTTCCATTTCAATCCTTGGCCTGGTGTTCTCTCATTTTACAGTTAAACGTACATGAATTATGATATCCCATAAATGGCCTGTTAGTGTTTGGTTTGAAACTTTCAGAGCTATTTGAATCTAAACATAGTGACTACATTATCCGAATATTTGTAAAACTTGAATGTTTTCATTCAGATAACCCAACCATAAATTATACCATTCATAGTAGTTTTAATTTTTAGTATTTTGCAATATTCTATTATATTTTATATTTATTTATTTCCATTTATCAGTTTAGCCTCTTGAAGCAAGAGAAAAGGAACTGTTTTGGAAAGCTTGTAAAAAAATATTGTTGGTTTAACTTAAAAAAGTAAGTAACCTGGCTGCCTTAATTTTAAGTTGATTGAACTGGGAAAAGTGAGTTAATACAATGAAGGAGATTGATTTAATCACCAGAAACTCAAAATAATAAGTTATCTCAACTAAATAAATTATTGAAGTTGATTTGACAAAAGAAAAAATGTTGTGATAACAAAAGCTTGAAAATATTTGTTTACAGTGTGGGCAGAAACTCCTTATGTTGCTTAAGCTAACAATACAGTTGTCTAATGAAGCATTTTTTGAATAAGATGAAAGGACATATGCTATACTGCATTAGAATTCAGTGAACAGAAGGTATCTGATTACTGAATAGACTTCAAAGTCTGAACTAACTTATTATTATGTCTTAAAATTCTGTCTACCTGGGGAATTTGAAGGTTTTGGAAACAGAGCTAATATGTGTGATATTTCTCAGAAATGTGATATGACATGAAACCTTGCTTTAGCTGTAAAAAAATACAAATGAATTACAGAGATGACCCCTTGATAATCTTTTAAGATTAGATTTATGATTTAGAGACTATTTCCTCTAGCTCGTATTTGCACCAGCGACACTTTCAGGCGGTCTTGCTCTTTAACTGCAATCCAGCCCCTGTTATTCAACGGTAAATCAGTCAGCAATGATTAATGATTTCAACACAAACATTCTCTGCCAGTGATCTGCCAAGATTTTCAGATCTGACTGGAAATGCCTCAGGCATATGCTGTTTAAACTCTTTAAAAATATAAAATGTTAGAAAAACAAGTGTTTGTTTATAACTTAATTGCTACAGTGTTGTGAGGGTAATTAGTCTCCATGACATGACAGAGAGAGAGAGAGAGATCATTGCAACTGTTTAAAAGTGGTTGTTTTTAAATTTGTTATTGTCTCAACCTCAAGAGCGTGATTTGATTGTTTAACTGAATTCTTTCCTTCTCTAGTTCAGACAAGTTTTATTTCAGTAATGAGTCCAACAGCATAATTTACATTTACGTGTGGTGAATCACTCAAGTAAACTCCCGTGGCACTCAATAGATTGTTTTCATTGATTCCATTTTCTTACTGGGATGAAGATACAAAATTTTTGTCATAGTTTAAAATATTCATATTTTGCCTTTTTTTTCTCAATCACCTCGATTGTAATTTGCTCAGCTAAGTTGACTTAGCTAAGTTAAGTCAGCTAAATTCTCTTGTTTTGTAATGTTACGTACTTCATGAAACGAGGGTTGCGATGTTTAACCGAGACGATTTGCATACAGGGAAAAACAAACTGGTTATTAAAAACATTGACATTATGTGGGCCACTACTGACTATTTCCACAGTGTAATTTGGGAATATCCTTCTACATCTAAAAACAGATTCTGGGTTTTCTGATTGGATCTTTTCATATCATGTGAGGAAACTGAATAAATGAGAAATGAGAACGACTGTGAAGACACACATTTGTTACTTTTACTCTCTCTTGAAGAAACTACACCTCCTTTAGATGACAAGTGTATATTGTACACAAACTGGGAATGTATTCATTTAATGATCACTTTCTGCTCTGTTTATGATCAGTGCCACTTGCTATATTTTAATATTTGAATTATATGTATATATATGTATTGTACTGTATATACATATTGTATATGTAGGCCCTATTATGTATTTCATTATATATTTGTAGATGTCACAGTCTACCATTATACCACATTGCATTATAACTATATACCATTAAATACCATTAAGAAATTAGTATACAGGTGCAAAACTTAAGAGTATAAAGTAGGACATAATAAAGGGGCTATAAAGGGGTACCTGAAATTCTCTCAGTCAACACCCCTGACAACATGGTGCACAGTACATTTTAGTTTTAACAGCCCACTCGCATCCACAATGACACATATACCAGATAAGAAAGCAATTTACCCAGTTGTGAGCCCAAAGTGGGAAGCCCAGGCAGATAACTGCAGTTGCATAGAAAAGAAGGATGCATTCTTGCTGCATATACTGTGTTATAATGGTGTTTTAATGGTGAAGGAAACACATCGACAATCTTTGATCTTTCTTCTAGACTTGAGCTCCTATTCTTGGAAAGTTAGATTTAGCATTATTTTCTACACGTATATCAAGAAAGAAGGCTTTTAAGTCATTTGCTGTTATGCCTATCCTACACAAGGGGATAAGGTTTGGTATGTGCAGAATGTATTTTTCATATTTGTGATATTTTACATGTTAAATAACAATACAATACGAGGGTACGTTTAATGACAACGATGTACTGAAAATGGAAGCGCAGAGACAACAAGTTGTCAAAACGATGGCCGTCACAAGGATCCGCAAAAACGATTAAAATGCTGTATTATGCAGTCCAGGCCAGTAGTTGGCGATGTTGCTTTGTAAAAAATGTTTTTAGACCGTTTTAACAAATTCTTGTTTTTGTAGTTTACATGGAGACAACAACGTCATTTCAAAAAAATTGAAACCCTTTTTCAATAGTTTGCATTTGGTCATGTAAATGAACAGCCAACACACATACAAGTTTTCCATTTAAAGCTGAAAACCGCCCTTAGACTCGTCATAATTCATAACTCCAGATAAATACTCCTCTAGTATTGTTGTGAATGGTTAATTCTGGTGGTGAAAGAAGAGATTCCCAATAGATTCAAGACCCTGTACTACACTCTTAGAAAAAAGGGTTCCATATATGTATAGATCTATATATATATGCATATATAGATCTATATATATGTATAACCCTATATATCTTTATAGGGTTCTTTACTCAACTCCAGAAATCTATAACCCGCTGATCTTGGTTTCAGATCTCCGCTTTGTAAACGCCCTTAATTCATGTAATTAACATATAAAAGAGCACCAGTCAACATCCAAATCCTGTATTTGAGAATGGTGAGCAGCAAGAATTGCTTAAATTCCCAAATACCTGCAGGACTCAGACTCCAATTTTCCAAAAGACCGTTTTTCTATTTATGAATATTGGCATGGATTTTAGCGCACTCTAAGATCAAACTGTGTGCATGTTCTATAAATGAGGCCTTGCATGTTATGTAAATTAGAGGTTTGTTGAATTTAGTATAAGTATTGTTGTATACATGTCTTCTAAGGGGCCGTTTACACCTGGCCACTTCATGCGTTTTCTGTGATCGGATAGCTTTCCGATCGTGAAAAGACCAGGTGTAAATGCCCCCAAAACACATTCGAGACGGATTTGAATCTGATCACTCAAACCACTTCAGAAAGTGGTCTAGGCCACATTCCAGACAAAACTGGACATGTGTAAGTGCATCTGGTTCTTGAAACCACATATGTAAATGTTACTACTCCCAAAAATGCTTAAAAATAAACGCGTGAGAGCGTGTTATAGGCCATATGTCATGCTATTTTAGTCAGATATGACGACGCTACTGCGACACGCATCACCTCAGATGAGCAGCTGAGCGCCTATCAAGCCAGCGTGCCGCAATCTATCGCAAATCAAAGTGAAAGTAAGTCGCAGACGATTAACACTACCATCTTCATTAAAAGTAAAGAAACGAAATGATCTTACCAGTTCGGTTGCCGCTCTCTCTTATCGCCGTCTTTGCTGATTTTGAAATTAGCCGATGATCAATAAAATGCAGCTTATCTGTTGCTTTCGGTGACGTGCACTTCATTAAATCCGCATATAGCGTGGGAATTGAAGATCGGATTTATATCCGTTTTGCAAAAACACATTTATATGACCAGGTGTAAATGGAATCGTTTTGATAAATCAGATAGCTATCCGATCTGAGAAAACGCATGAAGTGGCCAGGTGTAAACAGCCCCTCGTCTCACTAAAGTGTTAGAAGAGTATTAGTGAGACTGGTAGGGTTAGAATAAGTTGACATGTTGCAAAGTTACTTATAGTGCAGTAGAATGTCTATTGGAGGACCATCACAATAAGTGTTAGCAGATAAGCTAACAGCCGGTATGTATGGCTCTTAGTTCACAGAAGCCAGTCAGTTTAGGGGGTGCTATTCCTGCAGGAGAGGTTGATGGGATTGTTCCCCTGCTTTGCACTGACCCTGAGGCTGAGGACGTTAGCACTGCAGTGCAGCCACATCCATCTCTGTCACTCCACTACTGAGAGCTCTCAGGGCAGCGAGGACCCTGCGCTGTCAGGTTATAACTCCATACCTCAATCCTTAAATACGTCTCTATCTCATACAACCTCTCCCCATCTAAATAACTCTCACCTCTCCTAACCTTGAAAGCCTTTTGGAATGCCGATTTTGATATTGAGTAAAAACACTTTCTTACATGTCCTTCTCAATCAGCTGACTTTAGTGGAAACCCATTGCCTGATTGTTCAAAGGATTTGGTGAAAACCTGAACCTTGAAAGGTGAAATGTTGTTGTATATTTATAATTGCAGCTTTTTTAAAAAGACCAAAAAAACACCAGAGGAAAAAACAACAACAGCAAATGTTTATCTTCCCAATTTGAAAGGCAGAATTTCTGGCACAAATTATTCGTTTTTTTTTGTGTGTTTTTTTTACTCACCCTCATGTTGTTGCAAACCTGTATGTTGTTATTTCTTCCATGGAAGAAAGCAAGGAGATATTTTTGAAGAGTGTTTATGCGGGTAGCAGTACATAGTGACCATGACTGTTAAAGGGGTGATGAAGAAATCAAATTTTTCTTTAACTTTTGACATCTAAGAGGTCATCATAATATAAGAATATCCTGTAAGTTTCAGAACTGAAAACTTCCTTGTTAGTCCAATAAAAGCTTTTATTGACACCAGCCTCAGCAAACGACTCGTTTTTTAAAGTGGGGAACTATGACGTCAAAGAGGATAAAACACCACCCCGCAGAAGATCAACGCCTACTTCAACACGGCCGGTTTAGCCCCGCCCACCGATTTGCGCATTAAACGCATAGATCCCTACCTCGTGATGGCAAACCGGATCGAGCTACTGAGCGATACAGAATATTGTGCAGTGCCTGGTTGTGAAAGAAGACAGTCGCTGCATAAGCTTCTTCTGGATTCCAATAGGACTGCATGGATCAACTTTATTTTTAATGACGTTCCAGCTGATGAGGTAAAACATTGTCCGTCTGTTCGCTTCATTTCACGGAGGATGGTTTTGTAAACAAGACTGGATTTGCAGACCGATTAAGAGTAAAGAACGTTGCTGTGCCGTCTATATTGGATCTGACAGGAATTGTGCAACAAATGGACTCTGGGTCGAACATGTACGGGCGAATCATTCTGGCTGCCATTTTACAACATTGTTTGTTGTTTTCAAAACAATTTCCCCCACGTGCATCGACAGGTGAGTTGAAACTTATTATAATATGCAAAACTGTTATCCACTCACAGCAGTGGGCATTTACTTCCAAGTCTTCAGTGCGAGACACCCATAAAACTAGGGCAGAAAATAGCCATTCATTTTGATGTTTTTGAATGCAAAAACCAAGCGAACGTCATAAGTTGACCTCAGATAAAAATATAATAACATTTGAAAAGTCAGTTCATGACCCCTTTAAAATACAAACCCCCATAACAGGTAATCCAACTAAGTGAAATTTTTAAGTTAAAATGAAAGAAAAATGTAAAATTTTAAACTATAAAACGGCTTCAAATATTCAGATTAAAGAAACTCAGAATTAAAAACAAAACAAAAAACCCTCAAAAAGGAGAACTGGGTCAAAGGTCTTCCATAAAATTCAGAAAAAAAAAACATGCTGTTTAAAAATACAATTCTAGAAAACATGCCAGAAAAACAATTCAGTTTTGTTAAATATCAAGTTTAAAACTCAGATCTACACTAAAACTTTTTATCATTTTTTCTAGCTCTATGGATTTGAACACAAGCAAAAAAGAGATTTGTAGCTCTCGGAAGATCATTAGTAATAATGAAATGAAATAGGTAATGGAAATCTTGTAAGAACCCAAACAATTAGACATTGTGCATTGCCATAGCTGTCTCTGAGAAAACATTTTGAACCTTCATATTACTGTCATTTCATATTACAGACATCATGGGTGTCTTATAGGTGTCATGAGGGCATTCTGCAAATGCCCAGCTTGGCACAACTCTACAGTCTTGACATGTAAATAGCAACATGCATGCAATGTTTCACAGAAATCTGCTAAATTACAATCTACAAGAGCTTCCTATCTATGTCAGAAGAGAGTTTTATTAGAATTCTCAGTATGAATTGCACTTACTGATAGTTACACGTGTTGTTTGTATTGTTGTAGCACTTCATTAAATATGTTAAATCTTAAAAATGTAGGCCTATTGTTAGTTTAACTTAAAACAAGTAAGTTATCTGGTTGCCTTAACATTTTGAGTTCATTGAAATAAAAATTTTGTTTAATACAACAAAGGAGATTAATTTAATAAATAGAAACTCTAAATATTGTTATCTAAACTGCATTAATTACTTATGTTTATTTGAAAAAAGAAAATTGTGATAAGTCATGGAAATCATTTTTTACAGTAATGAACAGGCAAAAGTTATTTTCACTTTTTTTGCCATTTGTGATTTGCCACCCACAGGCAAGTACACTCACTATGAATTTGCAAACCATTAACCATGACACAACACATAGAGTACAGCCGGGTGCTCCTCTGTGATCACACTTACCTGGCTGATTTTATGAACACAGTATACATATGGGTGCTTGTTGTGTTGAGAGCCACTGGACTGATACTAAAGCAAGGGTCATTCCTTACCAAAAAAAAAAACAAAAAAAAAACACTGGACCAGGACCTGAGGATGTGTCTTGTCAGCTAGGGTTGAGGTAAACTGTTAAAGTAGATTCATCCATCCAGCATACTCCCAATGAAAGGGAGGACCACTATAGCTAAAGTGGCTCTCATCCATCTCCAATGCCACTACTGGATAAAAGCAGCATGTATGATGAATGGGAAAGGCGCCCTTGTTGAAAATAAGCAGCAGACAGTGCAAGAGTGATGGGAAAGGAGGTTACACACCACCGCTTTGGTGATGCATCAGGACGCAACATACAGTATGGGAGTAGTTTCCAACTCTCTTTGTATTCAGTTCACTTTACTGACGTTTTTAGGCCAGTGTAGTCAAAGTGTGTGGTAGGTGTTAAACATCACCACAACCTATTTGACATGTCGTTCAAGTTGACAAACTTGAGACAGAGTGGAGAGGAACTTTTCAACTTCTTGTCTGAGTGAAAAGGGAAATACCCACTTAAGTCTTATATGCATTTGTCTTCACACATGGCTGCATTGTCTCGTACTCAACTTTCACTTCTCGTTTCACTTTCTGAAGGGAATTCATAAACAAGTATGCCCTTTAAATTGTTTAACTCAGTTGTATTTTTCAACTTTCAACAACCACACACATATTTAAATATAACCTTTATCAAAGTAATTCGCCAATTTGAAGTACAGTGAAAATGACATTTCAAAATTTGAATGTAGTATTTTTAGTTGCTGGAAAAAAAGTTTAACACTTTATGGCATTGAAACATCAAATGTGCCAGGATGTTGTTGTTTTTTTGCTTCCCCCTCCATCCCCCAACCTTTTTGTACAGTTGTGTAAAAAATATAGACAGTTGTCGGGTTGCATATTTTTTTGTTATTTCCCAAAGTTACATATTTTGGGGTCTCTACTTAGTTACTCCTCTCATGTTTCTGTTGTTCCCATAGACTGTAAAAAATAAGGACAAAGCATCTGTGACGTCACCCATAGACTCTCTGAAGAACGGGTTTGAAGCTGTTTATGGGGGGTATGGGCAGCGCAGTCTCATCCAATTCGTCATATAACTGATGTCTTGGGACGTCTTTTGACCATTCGTCAATATATGCCTTTTTAAACGTCGGTAGATGACGTTATGGGATCCTAACTCTACCCCAGACCTAAACCTAACCCTAAACCCAACTCGTCACGTAACTGACGTTAAAGGTAAAGCGTCAGTTGTATGACGGCCCAGGATCGTCATCTACCGATGTTCAAGGGGGCCCTAAGAAATATTGACGAATGGTCAAAAGACGTCCCAAAATGTCAGTTATATGACGAATTGGATGAGACTGTGTTAGTATGGGCGGCGCCATACTGGAAAATCTTGGGAAATACAAAATACAAAAGATTCAGAAAGGATACAGAGGTGGTATGATGTGTTGTGTCAGATCATGGCCGAGACGTCAAATTCACTCGGTGCAGCCCGTTATCAGCTGTCAATCAAAGTTAACCGCCCTTATTTGTCATACCTATTATATCTAAATATGATCTAAACTAACGAGTTAGGAAAAAATTCACCGCCCTCACTGTTGTCAGGCACGCGGAACATATGGAAGATTACAATAAAAAGTCAAGCTCTTAACGCATTATAGTCCTTCACATCTATTGTGATCTCAAAACTTGGTACATCATTAGAAGGATGGCGTCTAATCTAATATTAGTCTGGGTCTGGACCCATCCCAACTCATTCTTAATTCAGCGTTATCGACACGACAGCCGCCGGCATCGATCCTCAATAACACGTCCCTATACCGGCGTGTTTAATTCGACTTCAGATGGACATGGACAAATACTCTTAATGTTTCAATCCAGTTTGTCTTGTAATGCTATCCAAATCACACACTGTTCCTTCGTTGGCCAGAGGAGAACTTGCCCTCGACTGAGCCTCCCAAGGTTTTTTTTTCTCTATTCTGTCACCTGATGGAGTTTTGGTTCCTTGCCACTGTTTCCATTGCTTTTGGCTTGCTTAGTTGGGGACATTTAATATTCAACAATATTATTGATCTGTGTTGTATTATTTGTCAGATGTCAGAAGTGCTATATAAATAAAGGTGACTTGACTTGACTTGATTAAACTTGGGTCACTTATTTTAGTCATACATGCTTTTTTTCCAGCGAGATCTGGCAACCTTGTCCTGGTCATCAGTCCACTAAAATAATGTTTTAGAGTCTTTAAAAGTAGTATTCAGCCCTCAGAAAATACACAAAGATGAAGTGAGAATTTTATTCGAAGATTACATTTATTTATGAGTCAGAGTGAAACAGAATGGATCTTGTTTGTTGTGCTTGGCTTGGACAGATGTAAGTGACCAGATGGATTAAACTAAGTGTGATCACATAGCCCATTGCAAATAGGACATTGTAGAGCGAATAACGATCAACATGAAAATTGCTCAAATCTTGATCATATCCAGAATTGTGTTTTGCCCCTTTGCTTAAAGTCTTGTTAACCCACTACCAACAAAGGCCAAAACACTGCAAGCTAAATCATACTGCAAAAATAAAACTGAAAATAAATAAAACACTTCCTCTATCAAAGTTCTAGCCAAGCGTATCCTCAATAAAATAATTTTGGCATATGTGCAAAAGACCCCACAGAACAGAGGACACGTAGTTTGTTAGGACACAATACTACACATACAGATGACAGAGCAACAGATGTATGGCAAACATTAAGCACTTGGCGATGACTTAGCTGTAACTTGTCCCAGTTGAATATGTGTTTTAGCGCTGATGGCGAGGAGCCACTGATCACTCAAGCTGTGTGTTCCTGTCTCATGGTGTTTACTTCACTAATAGATGTTCACTGAGCAATTGAATGGGCTCCATTCCCAACAATTTCCTGGGATACTTTTAATAGTGTTAATTTCCAGTTAGAGCTGTATTTCTTGCCTGTAACACAAACCTATAATTTGTAGTTCATTCTTATCAGAGAAGAACAAGAGCATAATGAAAGTCATCTTTGATTACTTACAGACCTAAGAGAATTTGCTTGATCTTATACGACACTTTTATTTCTGGTAAAGAATGTTTGCAACACTAAGGTCATGGGATTAATTCCCAGCAATTACACACACTGATAACATTGATCGTATTGCACTTCGGATAGAAGGGTCTGCCAAATGATAAACAAATGTTATTTCTTTCCAAAATAGTGAACATTGCAATTAACACATTTTGCTGCTCAACTAAGAGACATTCTACTGACTAACTATAAGTAACTTCTCAAGTACATGAATACATGTAAACATATTCTACTAATCCTAACAGTTTACTAATACTCTAATATGAGTTAGTTGACATGTAGTTGCATACACTGTAAAAATGAATATGCCTTATCTAAGAAAATAAAAATAAAAATGTGGCAACAGATCACAAGCACTATTAATCAAATGTAACAAATTAGAATTGAATAATAATTTAAAAAGTTAACCATTTAAAATGAGTAAAAAGTACAACAACACTCAAAATTACATAAATTGAAGTCACCATTATGGTGATCGGTGTGGTTTTTTTAGGTTTGTTTTAAAATTACGGTTTTCTCCTTCAGTGATTCTGCTTGTTAACATCAGGTGTCTTCAATGTTACCAATTTAAGTCTGTCAGTGAGATATTTTTGTTAATTATTTTGGTGTAAATTTTACTCATTTTAAATAGTTAACTTTTAAAGAATAATTTGATAAATTATTACTCAATTCAAATTTTTTACATTTAATTAATAATATTGTTTGTAATCCGTTGCCACAATTCTATTCATTAGATAAAGCATATTCATTTTTACAGTGTAGTTAGTAGAATATCTAAAGTGGACTATTGAAATTGTGTAACTATGCATCTAAAATTGTACAGTTGCAGAAAACAATTAAATAAATGTGGGAAAAAGAGAGTGAATTTCCAAACACTAATATTACAAGCTCAGAATTTATGCAACAGTTCAAGCTCTCAGGTCCTCATCATCAGGTGTTCATCATTTTGCTGGATGATGATCTGAGAGGTCAAAACGTTGCATTTGTAAAATAAAAAAATGGAGATATTATATTAGTGTGCAGACACTGATTTTCCCACTCTAAATCTTACAGCAAAATTGTTTCTGCAGCCCCATAATACTGTACAAAACATATGGCCACCTGAAACCCATGACCACATGGTGGAAAGAGATGGATTTATTGTATAGAAGAGATTGTTGTATTATAAACCAGGCCTAAAATAACAAGTATTTACATACTTTTGCAATGCTTACATCACAAAGCCATTAGAATAATAATTTATTTACAGAGATATATTAATTAATCAGCTAGACATCTTATTTTTTTATCTTTGTTTGAAATTACTATATTTATTTATTTATTTTTAGCAAAAATGACTGAAATTAAACGATAACTGGCGGACCCCCAGTACCGGCACAGTAGCAGTTGCGTACTCTCATAATCACCTCCAGCCAAAATGAATCATGCAGCTCAATAAAGTGTTTGCGTGTTTGACCAAATGTTGGAATATGACGCATTATCTAAGTGAAAGTGACCACCTGCTCAAACAAATCTTAAGTTCTGTGACATGCAGATGGTAGGGTCAGAATTTGGTGTAAACAGGTTTGAATCCATGCTGCTTTTATCAATGGTGCAGCCTGGTGGCAAGGATGATGTAGCCGGGTATATTTCTTGGCCAGTACGTCTCTTGATACAGTCTGAAAGTCATTCACATGCCACACAGCACCAAATAACTCTTTTATATGTTTGCCACAATTATAAACACCATGGAATTCTATGCTTCAAACTTTAAATGGGCTTGCTTTAGAATTCTGTGGGCACAGATTCCATGTTGGGTTACCCATGTGTATTCCTTTTTTGGCAGATTCTCTTTGGATCCTAATCCAACAGAGCATGACATAAACGGTGTGTTGCATGAATGTGCTGCCAAAAAATCAATGAGAACTGGTTGAAACTATTGGAACAATGCCTAGTTTAATCCAAGCAAACAAGAATGATACTCATTACAGTTAAAACTAAGTGAATATGTTCACAAATGATCTGGATTATGTGTAATATTACAAAAAAGTGTTGTTATCTTGTTTGTATGTCCCATTTAACCAGAATTCAACCTACATAAACAACATTTTTAAACAAAATTCTATATAAATAATTTAAAAAGTATATGGAACTGAAGCAGCTGTGTCTTTTAAAAATTGAAGTTGCTAAAGTTTCTAAATCACTGCTGCTGAAAAACTGCAATACATATAAAATCTGCTAGAGGGAGGTCCCAGAAGGGAGCAAATGTCCATTGACTCCGAAATCGGAATTGAGAGGAACAGAAGCTAATATTCACTGGATGATCATATAACTTTTCACTGCTAGATGGGGGTAAAAATCACACAGTGTAGCTTTAAGGAAGTTCTTTATACACCTCAGAAAACATAGTTAATGGATGTCGGATTGCATTTGTATTAATAGATGCTCAATTTCTTTACACATTGCACCTTTAAAGAAACAAAGAAGCAAGATTTCAGAGGACTGTGTCCTTTAAAGAGTTCATCAGACTACTGCGGACAACAAAGAAGATTTATATGTCACACTGTGAATAACCACTATAACCATAATAATTGTCTTATTTATTGGTGTAATTCTCATTTTAGGAAAAACTCTGACACATGGTTAGCTGTTGCTATCACTAAATTAACCTTTGTCAGACGGTTCACTTACCAATTTGTGAGGGTTAAGCTAAACGCACTAAATCTTTTACAGGTCAAGTCAACAACAGACATGGTGTAAAAAAAAAGGAAGGATGTTTTTTCATTAGATAGTATTGGTCTGCTACTTCATTGAAACAGTCATGAGAGGGGGAAAAAGGGAAAATTCCAGATTGTGGTGAGGAGTTGACATTTTATGGTGTTCCTTTTAATATGGGTCTCTTCCTTTTTCTCATGTAGTACCTAAATAACCTTTCCACAAAATGTAATTTGTGTTTCAGCCGTAATGTCCTAGATTTTCAAGGCATCCCTAAAAGATGCATGTACAGGAAGTGTCCAGTTTGTTTAAACTTTGATTTTTAAAAAAAAAATATTTATTTCTTGTAGGTTTTTATTATAAAATATTTTTTCCGTTGAAGGGGTGGTCAAAATCTCTTGCCTCTTCAGCATATATATATATATATATATATATATATATATATATATATATATATATATATATATATATATATATATATATATATATATATATATATATATATATATATATATATATATATATATATGTGTATGTATATATATATATGTATGTATATATATATATATATATATATATATATATATATATATATGTCCTTTTGAATGCTTATATAGTTCTTTCATAAAAAAGTAAAGTAGAGTAAAGTAAAAGTAAGTAATTAAGTATATTCATTATTACTTAATCATTTATTGAAAAAAAAAAAAAAAAAAAAAAATATATATATATATATATATATATATATATATATATTCTTTGTGCTTATGCTTGTGAAATTTACCAGCTATCCTTGTAAGTTACCAGCTATCCTTGGGAGAAAGAAGGCATTATCTTGATGTTTTGAGACGAGTCTCCTGTTTATAGTAAGAGCCTGGTCAAATACAACCTTGGAAAAGCAGTGTGTTGGTGTGTGTGATAGTCTTCTTGGTTGCAGGAACCACTGGCATTATTGGAACACTATCTCACGCCCAATTTGATACGAATTCGACGAATGAATAAAAGTGTCTAATTCGTACTAATTCATACGACCTCACTCGTATACGAATTTGTATCAATTTGTCTAAACCCACGTGATGGTTAGGTTTAGGGGCGGGGTAAGGGGTAGGTCATTTGTACGAATTGGCCAATTCGTAAAAATATGTACGAATTAGCAAAAATCGTACAAATTCGTACGAGTGAGGTCGTATGAATTGTTACGAATTAGCCACTTTTTAATCATTCGTCGAATTCCGTACGACTTGGTCGTGAGATCGGGTTGGATTGACTGAGTTGTTGTTCTGGACATGCTGGCTCAGCCACCCAAATCTGCGACCTGGAAGGTCATCATGACGAGCCTCTGAGTGTCAGAGGCATAATCGATGGAGATATGCTTCAGTCTATCTGTATATGTGTGGAAAATTGTGTTTATCTATTTCTTAGCCAATGAGAATCATTCAATGTGTAAGCAATGACATAGCTTAGACCTTGGAAATGGAACTGCTGTGATCTTTGTAACTGAAAGGGGGCGGCCTACGAACTGTGTGAGTCTTGAAGCTGACTTCTGCTGATGAAACTGCAAACTATATTTAGTAAAATTTTTCTTTTTTTTTATTCTGACTCCAGGTCATCATTCTTCATATCTGGTTCTGGGTCTTTGACTGTATACCCCTTACACCATGCACATATTATTTTTTGTGAACAATCTTGTACCCTCTTAATGTTAATTCAAAATATCGTTCTTACAGCGACCTCTCTCTCTCTAAATCTTTTTTTTTTTTTTTTTAAAACCTTTTGAGCAACTATATTATATTTAAATAATGTCTTTATTTTATCAGTATTTCGTCATGTTTTCTTGTACTAGCATACAGTTGTTGTTGGCAAACAGTTTTCCACATTCATTAATTTTTTTTCATTAAAAAATCAAAAACTTTATTTACACAATAATAAAATAATAGCAAATAATGAGTATACAGAGGTATCACTACTTTTCAACAGTTTTGCTCTTCAAGATATGGAATATTTTGTAGCATCCTGCATCAAAGGGCGGGTTTACTGCGATTTCACTTTTTTCATTTTAAATAGTGTGTAATGTTGCTGTTGGTGCATGAAAGTATCTGCAAAGTTGCAGCGCTGAAAGTTTAGTGTAAGCAGAGATATCGTCTTTTAAAAATCAGGAAGTAAAATTGCCTACAAAAACGACTCGTTTTGGACTACAGCTGCGTTATGGTACGTCACTAATCTACACATTTGCATCAACCACTCCCTCCGGAATATGCAGGAAAGGGCATGCGTCGAGTGAGTTGTGTTCACGCAGCTTTCAGGTCTTCTGTGTTTCGGGCTTCCCACAGACACTATACTTCGACAACAATGGATACAATTTGTGTTACTAGTGATATTTGTGATACTAGCTCTCTGTGCTTACAAACATTATGGACCTGAATTTTGTATAAGTACTAATGTTGTAAATGTATTTTTCATATATATATGCTTTATGACTTTATTTTCGATTTTATCAAGAACGTAAACCTGCAAACGCTGTTTGTGTTTAACATAAGTTAGCCAGTCAGTTGCTATCGTTGCCAGTCAAATGCTATTGTGTAAAACAAACGTATATAAAGTTAAAACATGAAGCAAATTATCATTCAGAAACCTTTATTAAGAGCCGTGTGTGGTGAGGTTCTGCTTGACTCGATTCATCGCCGCTTCTCCGTCTGATTCTGCCTCACTGATACTGCAGTCTCCGACATCATTATTTACGTGTATCCACCGTCTATGGTATCCACATTTGGCATGCCCGCCCGTTTTGCCCGTAAAGGTCATGGGCGTTAATCTTCGGACAACCTGAGCGACAGTTTAGCCAATCACAACACACCGGCCCAACGAAACCAATCTGAGCCCGCTGACGTGGTTCTGAGGGAGTGTTTTCATAGACTCAGGAAGTGAACCGCTCTGTTCAGGGGACAGAGGAGAGCTCAGCTGACAATAAAGTTGAAATTTATGAAAAATAAGACTTTAAAAAAAAGAAAAACCACGGATACATGTTATATTGCACCCCATAAACACAATCATGGAAAGAAAAAGAGCAGTAAACCCGCCCTTTAAGTGTCATCGTGACAGCTGTGAGTGACTACACATTCTGACTACCTTTTAACCTAGTTCATATTTACCATATGAGGACATACTGTAGCTGATCTAGTCTAGTTGCTTCTGATCTCAATCATGCCATTAGAAAGAATTGATCTAAAAAGCAAGAGTAGAAAACACTGCTCATATAGTGAGTAAATGAGAATTTTAAAAGCCATTCCTTTAAGATCTTTGAAACCACTTGCATGCTATATTGCTAAACTATGATCTAAATATGAAATATGAAACTAAATATGAACCTACTTCAGAACAAGTGATTTGCGAGTTTAAAGGGCAGCATATGAGTCAGCTTCTTACAGCAGGCACAGTCTTTTAAAAAGGGAACTGAATCAGATTGAATTTGTCTATGTGTAAATCAGATAAACATGCCTGCTGTTGAGATTGTAGTTTTGCCAATTTACGTCCTCATCCTACACATTAACATGTGCTTGAATTGAGCCACAGGGAAATATGCTATGATTTAAATGTAAATGGAAAAGACGAAAAATCTATTAAGCTAAAAGGCCTTAATAACAATTAGCACTCAAATAAGATTTGTTTTAATGATTGCTCTCACTGCTAATATCACCAAGTAGTCTGTCGCAGTATTCATTGACTGTTTCTGTCCAGAAAGAGAGAGAGCCAGAGAGAGAAGAGAATTTCAAACAATCAGAATTGAAGGAAAATGGATTTCCTGTGGGTATAAAATTAGATCTACTACACAAATCCTTCTGTTTGATAATACTATGACTGAAGAGACACAACAATGCGTCTCTTCCAATAATGAGATGTTGATATAAGACATGGCCAGACAAAAAAGTAAAAAAAGCTTATAGGTCAGCTCTGATAATGCAATTACGACTCTTAACATTAGTTAATGATCGAGGTCGGGGGTGACCCTCGTGAACCGCTGCCCCTTGCTTCCCCTCGTCTCACCCGCAACCCCTTGTTTATTTTCCTCCTCTCTTTTAGTGGGTGTGCATAATTGCAGAATGTCAGTGGGAACGGCTGGAGATGTGCTCTGGGTTTCGAGCGAGGCAGCTGCCCAGACTCGCTACATTCAGAAACAGCTGGTGCCGTCCATCCAGCCCAGGCAAGAGCAGGTGGGCCTGTCACGACTGACCGCCCCATCCCTGACCCAGCCTCCACCATACGGCCCACAGCAGCCAGAGAAGAGGCCTTGCCAGAACTGTGTCACTCACAAAGACAAAAATAAAATGGAAGATTTGGTACTCAAAGGAATCTCTACCCACTGTGGAGGTAGAGCAGATGTTTCTTGTTGCTTTTGATGAGCAGGGAGGTATCTAAACCTTTGACATCTAGTG
Organism: Hybognathus amarus; assembly: GCA_030378365.1. NCBI lineage: Eukaryota > Metazoa > Chordata > Actinopteri > Cypriniformes > Leuciscidae > Hybognathus > Hybognathus amarus. The sequence goes on along the minus strand of JAQIUQ010001050.1, from coordinate 28,310 downwards.
AGGTTTATATTGGAAAAAAATGGTGTAAGGTAAAGATGTAAAGGTTTTACATCATGCTCGAACAGGCTACAGCGGCTGGATTCACAAAACGTTCTTAAGAATAAAAAAACGTATTAACTGGCATTTTCTTGTTATTTTTCTAAATTAGGAAAAAAAAGTTAAGATGTTTTGTATTTCCAAAAATACTACTTAATAATGTTCATATCAAACTTGAGAATTCAAAATTGAGAGTAAAATACCAAAAAACAAATAATAGGGATGACCTCCAACTTGTTTAACTTAATTTTCTGATTAACATCCCCTGAACCCTTTAATCAAATCTTCAAGACAGGTGTTAATTACCATTGCAATATCCATATTACCATTCTTTTCCCAAAACACTGGGGCAGACCTACTGGTATTCACGAAAGTCGCTGTCACTTTCCACAGACAATGATGAGCAGCTTAAAAGTCCATTGGTAACCATTGGTAACTGTTGGTTGTTCCAAACTCATAAAAGATCATGTGTGTGTTTGTAAGTGAGCCATGATGCTAAATATCCAGCATGTTTTTAAGAATTTTGAGAGTAGTCTAAAATTCTATTGAAGTTCTGAGCCTGATGGCCAACTAGTAGTGAAATCATCACAGATCCATTGATTTTGGTTGGATTTTTATCATATTTTTCTGTGGAATGAGTATAGTGTTTGGTGAAAAGAATGGTATATTGGCTGATGTCATAACTTAGGGGAATAGTTGATTGAAGTAAAGATGAAAATATTGGGAAAAAAGTGAGAAAACGACTATTTTTGGCATTAAATTGATGCAAGATCATGTAGAAATGTGTTTTAAGAGTGATTTTTTTCAGTGGATGTTGTCAGCACATTCTGTGTATCTGGAATGCATTTATTGACAGCCTAATAAAACTAAAGATTTGAAAAAAACAAACAAACAACAAACATACAAACACATTTTCACATTTTTCTGATAAAAAATTAAAGGGTGCATACAGTTAAATGGCCAGAATCTTTTGCCAGATTTCCGGCAGAGCAGACCCTCGAATTATTTGTTCTTAGGGTCAAAGTTAACAGAAAAAAACACAAATAAAAAAGTATGGCAGTCCATGTCAGGTTCAACCCATTTTTGAGACTTTAGCTCCCCGACTATGTAGTTTTCTTGTCTGCTGATTTATATTCACTGATGCAAGTACTTTATAACTGCAAAAAAATGGTTATAAAATGTCATTTTTAATCAAATGTAATCATAAGTAGGTTTCAAGAGGAAAACGAGGCTTACAATCGATCATTATGGTCTCAACAAGGTCCTTGGTGATGTACTGTATCAGTAATGGCCTCCCTCTGATTGATATACAGTACATTATCCTCAAGAGGGTTCCGGACTACTCAAATGCTCACAGGTGGTTCCGGGAACTGAACAAACTGCCTAAAGTGAGCGTCCAATTTTTGAATGAGTTGATATGTTGAGACGTCTGCAATGTCCACATGCCTTCTGCTAGCCTTGGGAGGGAAGACATTGTACAAAATAATGATTTATGATTATGAGTATATTTATATATGAATAATGAGTATGATTGCTTTTAAAAGCATAATCGTCGAGGATGGAAAGTCTGGAATAGTGCAGTGCAACATCATATGAAAGGTCCACTGTGATTGCAGTGGAATAACAGTGATAAACCTCTGACAGGATCATAAGCACCTTTCAGATGTCAATAGTGATCTGTCTGTGGTTGTCTGTTTTAAAAAGACACACTATTCCTGTGACTGAGAAAACTTCTAAAGAGAAACAAGGAACAAAAAGAATAAGTATTTTAGAACATGGGATAAAGGTGTTTGATTCTCAATTTACAAGTGTACAAAGATAATTAAAAATACAAAATTCTGTCAAAGTTCTGTCATGAGCAGACTGATAGGTCCTTAACTCCATCTGCTTGCAATAGAGCACAGCTGATTGGTCCTTGCTGTATCAGTAGCCAGTGAGCTTGCTGCTCAAACTTCAAACACTGGTAAGCCTTTTCTGTAGCAATTGCAGAAACCCCTCCAACTTCCCCAGCTCCACCTGTATAGATATGCTATACCAACGCATTCTCATCCTAGGGCATCATATAGTGACGCTTTTGACAATGCATATACATCCAATGCACATGGCACCCTTTAGTGTCAATATACTGTAACACGCTTCGGTTATGGGTAGGTTTAGGTCTGGGGTAGGGTTAGACCTCTAGGCCTTCTGGCCCATATATATCTGCGTCTCATATTGACGCTAAAGGGTGCCATGTGTGTTGGATGTATACGCATTGTCAAAAGTGTCAGTATATGATGCCTTGGGATGAGAATGGGCTGGCTATACAGCTAATTCATGTAAGCTATTTTGTAAAACAGCAGCATTTTCTTTATGTATACAGAAATGCCTTCCAAACCTGCCAGTCAAAGAACTGAAATGGCTCTATTCCAAATCCTATGGGAATAGATGATTCAAAGAATCTACATAGTCAACAATTTCATATTATTGATAATTTAATTAGCGTCATCACCAGTCAAAGTGCACAGGAGACCCAACTCACAATTGATGGATTATTTGCAATGGAGCCATTATGAAGTCGATGCTACTACTCATCTTAACCACTCTACAAGTTCCCATCAATTTCTCACCAGCCTGTAACACAGTTTGACTAATTACCTTTTATCATCAAATTCTGAATTAGATCTTATCTTTAAATTATAAACATACACACGAATAAAATGCATCCATAGAATAGGACACACTGGTACTCTATATAAATTCAATTGTGCTGGCCTTTCATGGGTTGAATGGGGCATCAGTGTAATGACGCAGCAATCAAGCTATCCAGTGGAATTGAGGGTTGAGTTGCTCAGAGGATGAGAGCCTCAAGGATGACAACATGTTTCACAAATGATTAGGTGCTGAGGGCGCCTGACAGTAAAGATTGCAGCTCTTATGGATATCTGAATGCCCATACTGTATATTTGCATGCCACTGGAGCTGAGCGACTGTAACCTATCCATTGGTACAGATCTAATGCTTCTGATATATAAAAAATGTCACTGGTCATGATAATCATATTTCATGAATTGCAATGGCAGTTTAAAATATTTCATCATTATCTCATGTAACCTTCACAGATTTTAAACCCCACTTCTAATCTCATTTGTGCTGGTTGAGAAAGTGCTCTTGTATTGATTAAACATTTAATTTTATTTTAAAAAGTGTGTTGAGTGAGTGGTTCTGGAAATTTCATGACACCCTTATTGAATGTGATTGGAAATATCCATTATTTACCATGTACTGTCAGCATACTTTAAGGATCTCATGTCACATTAATCTCAGGAATCAGAAATGCTCTACTTAAAAGCATTTCTGCTGTTATTGACGTCTCCGGCCTCAATCTCAGAAATCAGACATGCTCTACTAAGCTCAAAAACATCTTTTGTAATCAGTTGCATCTACTTCTAAAAATAAGGTTATCACACTTTTATCACATACCATGACTACCCTTCACAGAATGCTTTAACTCTTCCAAAACAACTTTTAAAAGCACCATTACTGCAGTGCACTTACTGTAAAGAAACAAAGGAAAGTGATTTTCCTTATACTTTTCTGCACAGTATGAACACAACTACTACTTCCCCTTTCTCGGTTATTGATGTACTGTGAAAAGATCAATGGCGGGGTGTTTGTTAGAAATCTTAGACAATAGAAAAGGCTGAACTCTGCACTGTGCAACACATCTAACCTCGACAAAGGCCTCATTTATTTGATTTATCGACTGTGTCGCTAAGAAAAAGAAAATGACAGTGTTAGCCGAGCAATTACCAGGCGCTGGAGAGGCCCATCTTCAATGCTCATAAACTGTACCAGCAACCGCACCACTGATACAAACGCAATCAAACTTCATCTTGGATATGTACCTCATAGAAATTTCATGCACGTGATTCAAAGTACACAACAGTCAGTAACTTGCATATAGCAGTCATGACCAAATGCAATTTCATCAAACCTTATTGGTTTTAAAATGCAATCTGTGTAGTCGCCAAGAGTGACCGGAATAAGAATCACCTTCTAGCTTATTACAAACCAACATAACCAGTTACAATACACTGCCGGTATCTGGCCGTGTGGAGGAGACAACATGTGTTTCATAATCATAAACATGATTGTGAGTCAGACAGCCTATATTACGGAAAATTCCCCTACCATCAGTCAGCCTGCGACTGCACCACATAGACACGATCAGATGTAATTAGCATATGCAGATTTCTTCATTAAAAGCAGGCAGACGCTAATGAGCTGTTGTATTCCTGATAGCGGGAGGTGACTGGATGCCCGTGAATGAGGACAACCTCTGGAAAACCTGTGGGAAATATAGCTGCACGCTTCCATTAGCCTCCGCGCAGACCCTGGACCCAAAGCACTGATGTTCCAGAGCGGCTGGACATGCAGCGGTACAGCCGTGATTGAGGGGCTTCTGCAGCTAATGACCCGATGAATTATTATTGCCATGTGATCCCTTTGGGCCTAGAATGTGAAATGACCATTTAGCACTTCAATAGTAGGAAATTGAATTGTAAATGTCATTTTAAAAAGGCATTTTAAAATAGGTCATAATACACTAAAAACACTGCACTGCAAAAATCTTACATGGTTGCCTATTCTTTCCCATGCTGTAACATTCATAAAATGAAATACATATAATCAAACTAAAAAAACGTGGAATTATGTTTGAAGAAAGAGAAATAATTGCAATGGGATAAGAAAATTACACAATTCATGATTTATGCACTGACAATACTGTAAGCCTTGATGTTATCTGTGCAAATATGTATTACTGTGCAATTACTGTACATTTGGGACGGTTCACCAGCCCGTTCTCATCCCAAGGCATCATATATTGACACTTTTGCCAATGTGTATACATTCAACGCACATGGCACCCTTTAGCGTCAATATGAGATGCAGGAGCCCGTTCTCATCCTTTATCGTCATATAGAAAGTTATATGACAAAACGGCGCTATACGACGCACATGGCACCCTTTATCGTTAATATGACACGCGAACCCAAGGCGTAATGAATCCAATAAATCCTTTAGCGTAATATGAGACTACCCTCACCTACCCCACACCTAAACCTAACCATCACAGCACGTGTTATATTAACAATAACGGATGCCTTGTGCGTAGTATAGCGCCGTTTTTTCATATAGCGTTCTATATGACGATAAAGAATGAGAATGCTTTGGATACAGATATATATATGTGCCAGAAGGCGCCTCCTAGTGGTCTAACCCTAACACTACCCAGACCTAAAGCTACCCATAACCAAAGCGTGTTATATAGACGCTAAAGGGTGCCATGTGCATTGGATGTACTGTATACGCATGGGCAGAAGCGTCAGTATATGACGCGTTGGGATGAGAATGCATTTGGGTTCACACGTTTTTACATTCAACTGCTCTGGTCTTCCATTGTTTTTCATATTGCTGAGTGTTAAGCATATCCAACGCATTCTCATTCCAAGGCACCATATTTTGACACTTTTGCAAAAGCGTAAATATCCAACGCACATGGCACCCATTAGCGCCAAATGAGATGGTTAAGTTTTAGGTATGGGGTAGGGGCAGGGTTAGACCACTAGGAGGCGCCTTCTGTCCTATTTATTTTTACGTCTCATTTGGCGCTAAAGGGTGCCATGTGCGTTGGATATTTACGCTTTTGCAAAAGTGTCAAAATATGGCGCTTTGGGGATGAGAGCGGGTTCGCATATCATGCTCTTAATAAAGAAGTGCCCAAGTTAAAAGAAGTCAACTGTTAAAAACGCAAGACCTTGTATTAAAGGGGTAGTTTACACAAAAATTAAAATGTAATTAATCACTCACCCTCATGTTATTCCAAACCCGTAAGACTTTAGTTCATCTTCGAAACACAAATGAAGATATTTAAATTAAATCTGAGAAGCTTTCTGTCACTTCGTCTGACAGCTACGCAACGACCACTTTGACGCTTCAAAAAGTTAAGTAGTAAAACTAATCCATATGAATAAAGTGGTTAAATGTGAATAAAAGCCTAAATTAATTCTGTTCATCAATAAAGCAACCGAGCCTCTTCAGAAAATGTGGACTAAACCGCTCAATTCAAAACAGCAAATCGCCACTATTCACAGCACTATTGACAGGCCATAAATACAGCTTGGACTCTACAGCAGCCTATAAATACCATAGACAGTAAAAAATATGGACAAAACGTCTGTTACGTCACCCATAGACTTTCTGCAAACTGTGAATGGTTTTAAAACGGATCCACAGTAAAAAAGAAGCAGACCAACTGTAGTGTCTTACTGACATGATCCGACTGGAAAATACAGTCCATTCACACTTAAAGGACAAGTTCGGTATACGCCTTATTCACGGCAGCGCCATCTTTGATTTTTAATGAGAATGAAAGCGAGGCTGTGAGGGATAGACATGCATCTCTTCAATGGGCTGTACTGTTATTTAATGTGTTTTCAGATTGTTCTGCTCATGAAACACTAAAAAAATATTTTTCCCAGAAATTTCAAAAAACTTCCGACAATGTAAGCTGTAAAAAATTGTAAGTAATCTAGGAGCTTTATTCAGCTTTTTACAGTGGATGCCATTGCAAACACGGTAAGTCTATCCCTCACAGCCTCACTTTCATACCTGTCATGGCGCTGCTCTGAATAAGGTCTATTTTACAATTAAAGCCCTGTTTTAAGATCGTTTCTGATGAAATAGAATGGTTCACTGCAAAAATGAAATCTTGCCAGAGTTAAAAAATCTTAAAATAAGGCAAAAATTCTTTTTTTTCTTCTTAAGATAAATTAACTAGCTTAGAACTAAAAGCAAAAGATTATTTTGCTTGTTTTGAGAAAATATAACTTCAATTTTCTTACTTAGAAAAAAATGCCAATTTTGGTGATTTCTATCATTTAATTAAGTATCTTTTTAAAGTGAATGGTATATTTTGACACACTCCAATGTGTCCAATTCCAATTTCAAGACATATGTTCTTATTTTAAGAGCACAAGGTTTCTTATTTTTAGAAAACAATGTTAGCACATGCAGACACAATATAGTTTGTTTTAATTGTTGCCTACTTTACATTGAATGAATGCATGAGGCTTTTAGCGCTTTCATATGAACTACTTTACACCCAAAGCGCTTTGCAATCATGTCAGGGGATCTCTCCTCAACCACCACCAGTGTTCATCATCCACTGGGATGATGTGACGGCAGCCACAGCACCAGTGTGCTCACCACACACTATAGTGGAGAGGAGAGAGAGAGTGATAAAGCCAATTCAGAGAATTAAACTTTATTTAGTTTGAACCATAACATTTTATTCAGTGCTGACAACTGTCAATATCTTGTACATCAACCCAGTAACTTCATTTTAAAAGATTATATTCACCCCAAAATGAAAATTTCCTGATAATTTACTCACCCCACTGCCATCCAAGATGTTCATGTCTTTCTTTCTTCAGTGGAAAGGAAATTAACTTTTTTGAGGAAAACTTTTTAGGATTTTTCTACACACAATGGACTTGAATGGCAACCAAAATGTTGAAGTCCAAATCAAATCTAATTAACATCCACTGAAAATTTCCACTGAAAGACAAACATCTTGGATGGCATTTGGGTGAGTAAATTATCAGGAAATTTTCATTTTTAAGTTAATTTGGGAGTAGTGAAAAAGTCAGCGAAGGTCTTTTGATCACTAATTGTTGACAGCAGTTGTTTTCATCAGGTTCTTATAGACAGCAGTTGCTTAAATTAAATTAATTTAAAACAATTGCTCTCTTTATATATATATATATATATATATATATATATATATATATATATATATATATATATATGTATGTATGTATGTATGTAGGGGAGCGCGGGGCACAGATGTCACGCGAGGCTAGTTGTAGACACACTTGTTTTAAATACTTCCACACATGCTGTCATGACGAAACTTTGTATATTTAGTTGCCATTTCAACACTATATAGAGAAAATGCGCCAAAATTCCAAAATCTTTGTAAGATATCACTGAACATTTATTTAACCATAGCAAAAGTACATTTTACTTAAGTTAATTTTTCATCTCTATTTTTTGTGTTTATTAAAAATTAGACAAATCTGATATTATTTTAATCTCCAATCTGTTGTTAAACAGTTGATATAGTTCTTTAATGCTTCGCTAAGTAGCAGAAGACACTAGCAGGGTTTAAATCACAGTTGTGCAGTTGGGGCATGGTGTAACACTGTTACAATGTGCCCCTATTAGAAATATGCTATTATATTCTATACTTTTATGAATTCTATTGGGAAAACATGAGAAACATGTAAATAAAGACTGAGAGTCAATGTTGAGAAATTATTAAGTATTATTGTGTTTTGAACTATGATTTATAGCTGTGTTTTCTGATGTGTTTTTTGTCAAATTCAAAAATTAGTTTATTTTTAATTATTAAAAAATGCTATTATTTTATATGAAAAAGTTAATAATTGTATTTTAATAAGAAAATATTTGGATTGACTTGTATATTTTTTTATTAGATCAGATAGCATTTTAAGCTGTTATATGGTTATGTTACAATGTGCCCCTCACATGTTACAATGTACCCCACCTATGGGGCATGTTGTCACATTTCACTTCCATTCTTTCAGGGTAAATCAAGAAAAAAGTATGCACTGTATCAATAAAACAAAACCACATAATTGTACTTGACATGTGGGAAATTAATGTGGGGGAAAAAACTCTAAACCCTAAGTAGATTTACACAAATTGACAAAGTCAAAAAGTGTTACTTTGTGCCCCGCTCTCCTCTATGTATGTATGTATGTATGTATGTATGTATGTATGTATGTATGTGTGTGTATGTATGTATGTATGTATGTATGTATGTATGTATGTATGTATGTATGTATGTATGTATGTAACCTTGATGTATGTGTTAACTTTACTCAGTAATATAAAATACATACTTTTTACTAAGTTTTACAAGCAAGTAGCACTAAAGGACGCAATGACGTTCCTAAACCAGTGAGAGGCAGCAGTGCGTTAAAGCGTGCCTAATGTGCAGAAAAAAACAACAAAGAAGAAGAAGAGGCGCCAATTTTCTTTGCAGATGTGGAAACCAACGTCCGTTGACAGACTGACTACATTTTTATCTGGAGCCTCGCTACGTTTTTGGATTAAGTTAATAATAAGGTGAGTAATCAAGCTTGCGACTTTTGTGTGAAAGTGTTTTTTTTTACTGTATGTCGATATATTTTACTGGTCTGCAACTAATGTGGACCAACTAATTGTGATATTCGGAGCTTGAAGAATATGCCTTGGTGTGGCCTGTTTTTTTCAGGTAACGTTAGCTAACGTTAACTTACCTTAACAGTTCCTGAATGCCTAAAAAAGATTTATTTGTCCCAAATGTAAGAATTATGGTTTCCATTCATTGGTTTATAAATGATTAAAGTTAACGTTACAAATCTGGTGAAATGGCGCACATAACGTTATAACGCAGCTTATACACAGATGAAGTTTGTGATAAGTTTTGACAGTATTTGTGATTTCACAACACTATTATACTTTATAATTATACTTTATACTTGATTTTTAAATAAAGTAAATTCAGAATGTGAAGCATGCAATGTAAAAGTGATTTTCTTTACTCAAACTCATCTGCTTTATCACTGCTGATAAAATTAGCCATCTTTTAACAAGATGAAAAACTTCGTAATTAATGTTAATTGATGTTATCCCTACTGATGTTATCTTAGTGGAACCTCTCATTGCATCAAAGATGGACCAGACCTTCTCAATGTGAAGACATGAGATTGTGGATGCAGATGGAGCAGTGGAGCTCTTTTTACAGAGAGACAAGTTAAGTACTTATGCATATCCCTTTTCCACAATGAGAAACCACATTCTGTTTAGGTTTGCTTTAGAATTGGCCTGTAGGCCTGACCATGCATTGAACAATGTCCACAATTTCCCATGCCTTGCTTTATTATTATTCTGAGTTGATCATGGTTTTGCTTACAATCTATCTAGCTGTTTACTTAAAGGTCCCCTGACATGAGTTTTTTGTATTATTTTATAATGTTTCCTGGGTTGCCCTTATAATGGTAGTATGTTTTTTAGATCAAAAATAGTCATAATTTAGAAAATAAAAGGCATTTTTCTAGGGCTGTAATCAACCAAAGAAATCCTTAGTCGACCAAGGTCTTGTCCTGCGCAACGATTAGACAACTGAAAGAAAAAAAACACGGATTTTTTGATTGAAATTTTTTTCAACAATTGTCATAGAGCATTTATAAAACAACAACGAAAAAACATCGAAAATAAATAAAACTGTAATAATAGTACAATTCTTTGAAAATTAAGTGATTTTTTTTAACTGCAATTGAGGAGCTCTGTCCTTGGTCTATAGTGACAGTCACAATCGCGCACCTGCCATCACTGCTAAAAATGAAATGAAAAAATGAAAAATCCTAACAAAAGCTCTCGTTACAGCCTGTATTCTTCTTTACTTACAAAGCTATGGGTTAACTTTTGTCCAGCCGATCTGTTAGGCGTTTTAAAACAACAACAAAATAGCCTAAAAAACAATCTGAAATCTAGGCTCTGTTGTAAGATAGCATATAAGTTTAATTTCGTTTTGTTACATTATTTAGGCTACTTTCAAATGAGTCAAGTGTACAAATAAAAACCTATTAAGAAAACAATCTATTGAGTCAGTATGATAAAGCCGTTAAAAGAGCTGCTCACGTCTTTTGCGCGCTCAAGTTCGATTTCAAATAGGCACGCGATGTGCGCGCTCATAATGGAGCAACGCGGTCGCCACCGTCGCCTACCTCCACAAAAATGTAGCCAGACAAGAGATTTAGATTTCTTGGACATTCTGTCGACTAAAGTAGCGTGAACTGAATGAATACAGCAAAACTACCTACCGGTACATCCCTTACTGAGCGCGAGCAGCAGTGCAGCCAGTAGGTGCGGTTCCCGAGTGTGTTATGTGTGTGCGCCAAACTGTGGCGCAGTTACAAGAAATAGCCTAAATTAAAGCATTTAAAGTTGGGGGATAAAACATAGGCTAATTATATTTAGAATACAGTAGGGCTGTAATCAACCAAAGAATCCTTAGTCGAACCAAGGTCTTGTCCTGCGCAACGATTAGTCGACTAAAAAACAAAAACAAAAAAAAAAACGGATGTTTTGATTGAACATTTTTTAAACAATTGTCATAGAGCATTTATAAAACAACAACGAAAAAACATCGAAAATAAATAAAACTATAATAATAATAATAATACAATTCTTTGAAAATTAAGTGTTTTTTTTTAACTGCAAGTGAGGAGCTCTGTCCTTGGTCTAGTGACAGTCACAATCGCGCACCTGATCACACCACACGCTACAAAATAATATAACTGCTATCTGCCACATAATGCAAAATCCTAACAAAAGCTCTCGTTACAGGCTGTATTCTTCTTTACTTACAAAGCTATGGGTTAACTTTTGTCCAGCCGATCTGTTAGGCGTTTTAAAACAACAGACAAAATAGCCTAAAAAACAATCTGAAATCTAGGCTCTGTTGTAAGATAGCATATAAGTTTAATTTCGTTTTTGTTACATTATTTAGGCTACTTTCAAATGAGTCAAGTGTACAAATAAAAACCTATTAAGAAAACAATCTATTGAGTCAGTATGATAAAGCCGTTAAAAGAGCTGCTCACGTCTTTTGCGCTCAAGTTTGATTTCAAATAGGCACGCGATGTGCGCGCTCATAATGGAGCAACCGCGTTCGCCACCGTCGCCTACCTCCACAAAAATGTAGCCAGACAAAAGATTTAGATTTCTTGGACATTCTGTCGACTGAAAGTAGCGTGAACTGAATGAATACAGCAAAACTACCTACCGGTACATCCCTTACTGAGCGCGAGCAGCAGCGCAGCCAGTAGGTGCGGTTCCCGAGTGTGTTATGTGTGTGCGCTAAACTGTGGCGCAGTTATAAGAAATTGCCTAAATTAAAGCATTTAAAGATGGGGATAAAACATAGGCTAATTATATTTAGAATACAGTAATAAATAACTGCTTTATAAAGGAATAAATATCAAGGGGTAAATCATTGAAAATGTATTTCTATTGGCAAAAAAAAAAATGCGTACTGGTTCAACCAATAAGAATTTTCAGTCGACCAAGACGGCATTCAACTGATTAGTCGACTAAACGACTAAAGTTGACAGCCCTGAGAATACAGTAATAAATAACTGCTTTATAAAGGAATAAATATCAAGGAGTAAATCATTGAAAATGTATTTCTATTGGCAAAGAAAAAATAAAAATGCGAACTAGGTCAACCAATAAGATTTCAGTCGAACCAAGACGGCATCAACTGATTAGTCGACTAAACGACTAAAGTTGACAGCCCTACTTACGCAGTATTGTTATTTCCTGTGTTACAAATATTCTTATCACAGAAGAACTTGAATTGGAAACTAGAATTAAAGATTATGGTTTGGATATAAACACTGACGTCTACAGAAGTGATCAAAATAGAGACAAGCACCTTTTGAAAGTAACATGGAGCTTCAAATAACAATTGTATCGATCACATTGTTACTCCACTAGGTGGCGACAAGTGACTTAAATGTATTTGTTATTGAATCATTCATTCAAGAGAGTCGTTAAAAAAATGCTGATTCATCCATTAATGAAACAAGCAAAGTATTTATTATGATATTACTCATATATTGCTATATAATACTAAATAAGCTATGTATTAATAAAACAATGTAAATAAAAATAAAAAACATCCTCACTATCAGCATTGGCATGTTTCACCTGGACAGTGTCCGACGAGGATGTTCGTGGGCTGTCCATCAAGCAGGATGCGGACATCACGATCACACACACTCCTTGACAAGACAGGTCGGATGTCTCCATCGATAATGAAAGAGATGTAATGAGCTGACGACAATTTAACTGCGGTGTTCTCGCGATTCAGTATCTGCTATGACCCCCATGATATTGGCACATGATTTCTCATTTGCATGCGTCATGTTAATCACAACTCCGATTCTTTTTCATGAGCTGCAACATTGGTTTTTAAATTTACTTCTTTGGCGATGGTGTATGCTGTGTTAATTTACATTTAGCTCTTTATGTGATGGTAATCTAGCTCTTTATGTGACAGAAAACTGTCAGCGTTCGTTTCATCTTCTCCAGCCTTAATTTCGCACGGTAGTCTGCTCCCTGTCACTTGACAACGGAGCGCCGCGAAAGGGTGTGATTGACAGCTAATATTAAGCAATCTAAAATCTGCTTTAAAGTTAAGAAAGTAAGGATGAAGTTTGATTGGTTATGTATGTTGGATAGAATGATGGTACGGCCACCGCGTATCAGCGCACATAAGGTACACAGTAATTTGCAAACTTTTTGTAGAGGTCGCACCACAACCATTATTTGCACTCGCACTAATGCTCCCAAATATATTTTTAGGTCGCAGCAGTTTAAAATTCAGGAGCATATGCGACCAAAATGGTTGCAATTTTGAGCCTTGCTTAAATAAGATTATTTTCATCCTACTCAAAGAAACGATGTGAAGTTGATAATAGTCTGGCTTGACTTGCTGATGCATAAACAGTATTGAACGATTTTGAGAGAAGAGATTAACTAACCTGTCTCCTGCCTGTTGGACCATACAAAACTTTGGGAGTTGAGTCAGCGCATTTCCAGAGAAAATAAAATTAACCCATTGTTTCTTCAGAGGCGTGGATGAAGGAACTAAAAAATACTTTTGTGTTCATTTGTACATCCGAACACTGAGCAACTGCCATGCTTCGTGCAGTTTATTTATCGACGAGCGTAGACGTCACGCGCATTGCACATGAGGGTGAAATTCAATTAAGGAATATAAAAATGAAAATGTCTCATGAAACAGCGTTACCCTTCCGACGTTTTTCAGCGGTTAGATTAGAGTAATCACTCGACTGAGGAAAAAGAAATGATTATAAAATGCAGAAGGTAAGGAGTGGGAGTTCTGATTTTTGTTACAACTATAAACTTTGATGCCGAAAAATCTGTATTAGCTTATTATAATACTCTAATCTTTTTAAAATGCAATGTATCTCTCATTTGAATGTTTAATGATTTTTAAAAGATTTCCATTTGCAAGTTGGAGTCAATAAAGCAATATTAGGAGCATGTTTGTTGTACCAGATTTATTAAATGTATCTCCGTTTCAGAGCTTAAAGTGTGTGTGTGTGTATATATATATATATATATATATATATATATGTCTTAAAACAAGATATTTAAAATTAAAATGTGTATATATATTCTTATATTAGAGATCATTTAAACCTAAATTTTCTCTCAAAATAAACCTGAAACCCTTAAAAATGTGTATATATATTCTTATATCAAGATATTTTAAGCCAAACCTTTCCCTAAAAATAAGCCCTGAATCCCTTAAAATATGTATATATATTCTTATATCAAGATTTTTTTACCAAGAGTATTTAAAACTAACCACAAATAAAACAAGAAAAAAATGCTAGATTTGACTATTTTTGCATTGGTTTCAAGATATTTTTACTGCTTGAATCAAGTTAAAATATCTAAATTTACTTCATTTTTTTTCTTGTTTTAAGATTTTAAGAACTTTTTTATCACAAGTTTATTTATCTTATTTCAAGAAGTCTTATCAAGTAAAATTTTCTCACCCCATTGGAATATAATTTTGCTTGTTTTAAGTTTTTTTTTCTTATTTTAGGTTTTTTTCTTATTTTTGTATGTCGATTTTTGGCAGAAGATTGGAGAAACTTTTTTTGGCACAAAAAAACAAAACATAAGGGGTACCACTGTCGTTTTTTTTTGTGCAAAAATTTTTTTTTCTCCAATCTTCTTGAAACTCTGGATTCTGATAGAGGGCCATGGGACTTAGACCTGAGTGCAAAAATGCAGGCTCTAGACCCTTCCAGAGCTGAGACATTGAGATATTTATGAGATATTTATGACATACTGAGATATTGAGCCATTATAAATATCTCAATATCTCAGCTCTGGAAGGGTCTAGAGCCTCCATTTTTGCACTCAGGTCTAAGTCCCATGGCCCTCTATCAGAATCCAGAGTTTCAAGAAGATTGGAGAAACTTTTTTTTTGCACAAAAAAAAAAAAAAAAAACGACAGTGGTACCGCTTATGTTTTTTTTTTTTGGTGCAAAAAAAGTTCCTCCAATCTTCTTGAAACTCTGGATTCTGATAGAGGGCCATGGGACTTAGACCTGAGTGCAAAAATGGAGGCTCTAGACCCTTCCAGAGCTGAGATATTGTATTCAGTATGTCATAAATATCTCAATATCTCAGCTCTGGAAGGGTCTAGAGCCTCCATTTTTGCACTCAGGTCTTAGTCCCATGGCCCTCAATCAGAATCCAGAGTTTAAGAAGATTGGAGAAACTTTTTTTGCACAAAAAAAAAAAAACAAAAAACAACAGTGGTACCCCTTATGTTTTTTTTTTGGGGTGCAAAAAAAAAGTTTCTCCAATCTTCTTGAAACTCTGGATTCTGATAGAGGGCCATGGGACTTAGACCTGAGTGCAAAAATGGAGGCTCTAGACCCTTCCAAAGCTGAGATATTGTTTTCAGTATGTCATAAATATCTCAATATCTCAGCTCTGGAAGGGTCTAGAGCCTCCATTTTTGCACTCAGGTCTTAGTCCCATGGCCCTCAATCCAGAATCCAGAGTTTCAAGAGATGGAGAAACTTTTTTTTCACAAAAAAAAAAAAAACGACAGTGGTACCCCTTATGTTTTTTTTTGGGTGCAAAAAAAAAAGTTTCTCCAATCTTCTTGAAACTCCCCAGCCAACATTTGTATGTGGGGCCCATATGGGTATGAAATGGGCTGAAAAATGGGCCCCATGTAGGATTGTCCACGGGTTACATAATGGCCCCATGTTAATTGCCCAGATAAATTTCATGTAGGATTGCACTTGGTACTAGGCCGGACCCAAGTGGGCAACATGCACAGAGACCCATCTCGGGCCCAGCTTTAACCCAGCTGACATTTGTATGTGGGGCCCATGTGGGTTTGAAATGGGCTGAAAAATGGGCTTTGATTGGGATTGTCCGCAGGTTACATAATGGCCCCATGTTAATTGCCCAGCTGAATTTCATGTAAGGTATACTCACACTAGCCAGTTTGAACCGTGCCCGAGTGCGTTTGACCACCAAAGCGCGGTTCGTTTGACTAGTGTGAGTGCTCCGAAGCCGTGCCCGGGCGCGGCTCGATTGGCCGGCCCTGGCCCGCTTGGAAGAGGTGGGCCAGAGCACCGGTTCAGTTGGACTCGGGCACGGTTCGCATGCAGTGTGAGTGCTAACCGCGCTGGAGCACGGAACAGGACGCGTGACGTGCAAACCTCCTCATACGAGCAGCATGATTTCGTGAAAATTTTCGCGACACATCTGTTTAACAACAGGCTGTGAGATGGCAGTGGACCAAACGACACAAAATTATCCACAAAAAAAAAACAGAATGATGGACTTCATTGTGTTCCTTTTGAGAGCGCGCTCTTCTTGTTTATCCAGAAACCGTCACACCATAATGATGTAAGTGTGCTCCAACACGAATGCTGAAACCCTATGTGAGTGCAGGCCAGCGGGGAGTGGGGAGGGGACAATCGTACTCAGGCCCGGTTCATGGCCAACCGTGCCTAGTGTGAGTACACCCTAAGATTGCACTTGGTACTAGGCCGGACCCAAGTGGGCAACATGCACAAGACCCATCTTGGGCCCAGCTTTAACCCAGCTGACATTTGTATGTGGGGCCCATGTGGGTTTGAAATGGGCTGAAAAATGGGCTTTGATGTGGGGATTGTCTGCGGGTTACATAATGGCCCCATGTTAATTGCCCAGATGAATTTCATGTAAGATTGCACTTGGTACTAGGCCGGACCCAAGTGGGCAACATGCACAAGACCCATCTTGGGCCCAGCTTTAACCCAGCTGACATTTGTATGTGGGGCCCATGTGGGTTTGAAATGAAAAGTGGGCTCTGTATGGGATTGTCCGTGGGTTCCATAATGGTCCCATGTAAATCGCCCAGGTGGATTTCATGTGGGATTGCACTTGGTACTAGGCGGGACCCAAGTGGGTAACATACACAAGACCTATTTTGGTCCCAGCTGCCAATATTTATATGTGAGGCCCCTATGGGTTTGAAATGGGCTGAAAAATGGGCTCTGTATGGGATTGTCCACAGGTTCAATAATGGCCCCATGCCAACTGCCCACATGGATTTCAACAGTTGGGCCCCAACTGGGCCACATGCACAAGACCTATCTTGGTCCCAGCTTTAGTTTTTTGTGGGTACTACAAGGTTACTATATGGGCTGAAATACGGGCTTTAAGTGGGTTTGTCCATAGGTTCCATGCTGGCCCCAGCAACTTGCTGGATTTCCGGATTTAGGATTTCACAGGGCTTTAGGTGGGGCCCAACTAGGAATCATATGCATGTGGCCCAACTAGGGATCATCTGGGCTCCATCTAAATGAGTAGCAACACCACAAAAACAAGTTTTAAAGCATTAGAGCACACAGTGATTCTGAAATATTTTCAAATTTCAATTTTATTAAAATTACTCATCATCATATTATGCTATATTCTGAAATTCCATGGACAATATTTAAAGAAGCAGATTTATGTCAGATTAAAGAGTAACTCTTTAATGTTTTATACCTATTTGTTAAAATACATATTTTGAACCTGTATTTGACCCAGTCTTTACTGAACATTTGAACAGGATATAAATTGGTGACAGTTAGAAGAAGCAGCAACTATACAGTACATTTATCAGTACAGCTTACACTGCAGACAGTCATTTGCACATCTAGACACTCTCCTCCTCCAACTCTTGTCCTGGACTATTTTGAGAGTTCCCTCTCAGTTCCTTGCCAGTTGATCTGTGTTGTCTTCTTAAGAGCCTCTGCAAAACATTTTTTTTTTTTGAGATTTTGATTTCAGAAAAATCATGTTACTTACACATGTCACAATACCTTATGACATGATAATAATTTTTACTCAGGATAAAAACAAAACGCAAAAAAGTTATATAGGAATGGTGACGGTTTTGGAATGTCACTGGAAGGGCATTTGGGAATCAATAGTTTATAAAGTATGCATAATAAGTATAATGATTTATGATTACTTTTAAAGTAAAATTAGGGATGCTCCAATCAATTGGCCAGATATTAGGATTAGGTTAACTAAGTAAGTAAGTAAAAGTTTATTTATATAGCACCTTTCACAGGTACAAGGCCACAAAGTGCCTTACAACAAAAACACTAATATCATAAAATACACACAATAAAAGCATAGACAGTACATGATCATATCATGTAACACAGGTACCTAATTAAAAGCCTGAACAAATAAATAAGTCTTTAGTCTGCATTTGAAGGCATCAACAGAGTCAAAAGAGCGCATATACGGTGGGAGGGGGTTATTAAACGCCTTCTGAAGCAAAGCCATGAGTTTGTGTAAGAAAAATATTCAGTAACGCTTTAGATTAGAGCCTGGAATGTACTGTGTAATTAAGAGGAATTTACAGTGTAACTTTCTGCAATTATAGTGTACCCATAAAGTACTTGCATGTAAGTATATGGGTAACGTTTTGGGAATAAAGGGGTAACAACCAGGAGAATTAAAAATATATTTATACTGTAAGTATTATAGAACTAAGGGTTACTTATACTACTATTATGATACAATAATCTTACATTTGGGAGCAATTTAGCGAGTACATACACTGCAAACCTTTTTGTAAAAAATGTGTATCAATACTGTATAGGCTGTTTTAAAATGACAGGGTACATAGGCATTTATACAATTCTTTATTATTTTAAAAAAAATTTATAGCAAAAGTGCAGATGTTTAAGTTTTGGCTAACATGTTTCAAGGCAAGAAAAGCTAAGACTATTGCAATTTTTTTAAATACTGGGACATTTATTTTGTTTGATGTGGTTACAGGGTAAGTGGTGCTTGTATAATAAATAAAAGGTTTCCAAGTCAGTGATATAAAACTGTGTATGTATTTTTATTGTACTTACCCTGTAACTACATGAAACAAGGGGGTAACAAGCACCACTACATGAAACAAGAGTATCTTTCCCCAATATTTAAGCAAAAGTTGCAATAGTTTTCTTTTCAGTGCACTTTTGTAAAAAAGATTAAAAAAAGATAAAAAAGACTTTATAAATGCATAGTTATGTACCCTGTGATTTTTTTAAAAAGCCTGTGATTTTACAGTAGGTATTGGTTCACCATCATTTCAAAAAGGAACGCAGTGTTTATTCTAGCTAAATTGCTCCCAAATGTAAGATTGTTATATCCTAATAGTAGGATAAGCACCCTTTGGTTCTTTAAGACTTACAGTATAAATAATTGTTTAATTCTCCTGGTTGTTACCTCTTTATTCAAACTCAAAATATTGTTCCCTTATACTTATAAGTAAGTATGTTATAGGTACACTATAAAGGTTACGCTGTTAAATCGCTTTAATTACACAGTACTTTCCAGGCTGTAATCTAAAGCATTATCAAATATTCATATTTAAAAGTTTATTAAATAAAATAACCAGCTTCCGGCCAAGCGAACATACAGATTGCACTTAAGTGTAAAGTGCAACTTATGCGGTTTTAAGTTGATATTTACTCTACGCCATTATGCACTACGCTACTTCTGATGTGACAATCACAAATTGACCTATGGATAAGCCATACACTCAAACGCGATGAGCCAATCACAGTGCACAGCTAACCTAATACACTTGGACATTCTCTGCTTCCACGTCCATTGAAATGCATTGCAGTTAGTCAGTTTTCATTAGTTTTTGTTCTTGTTATTTGAAGTTTAAAATGGTCAAACCGTGTGCATGGGGTACATGCAACTCTGACACTAGGTTCCCGAAGAGACTGGGCGACGGTGTGTATTTCTTTACCCTTTCCCAAGCCACTTCTCAACCGAGATAAGTGTCTGCTCTGGATTAAGTTATGCGATTAAGTTATGCGGTAGACCACAACACCAACTAAATGTCGATAAATTTAAAAAAAGGATGTCTTTTCTGTTCTGAAGTTAAGTCAACAACCTATTTGAACGTTATCTTTAAAATCTCTAATGTAATGTTAGTCTAAAGTTAGCCTAACATTAGAAAACACAAACGTTAGCTTCTAGCTGCTTTGTACATCATGTCACTTAGCTTAATTAACGTATCTGTAAATAACCGAGATAACAAATGTTAACAATGTTGTGCTGAATGATTCATGTAAATACTGTTGCACCAAACGGTGTTGGCAACGATATGCGGTTTATCACGTTTACACTGTGACCTGTAAGTTACATTTTTTGCCTGGAGCTGAAGCTTTTCATCGACCTTCTCAACAATAAAATTATTGGTAACACTTTACAATAAGGTTCATTAGTTACTACATATAGTTAACGTTAACAAAGAATGAACAATACTTCTTCAGCATTTGTTAATATTTGGTAATGTTATTTTCAACATTTCAGGCATGAAACCACTCAGCCTTCGACCAAAGTTCGCGTTTGAAACCAAAATAAGTGACCTGCGTGAATCGTGTAGATTCGATGAGAAAATGTTTTGAGGGAGGGGGGGTATAATATATATGAAGCCATATTAGTATAATGTGAGACAGAAATTAATATCTAGTCATTAAATTCAAGTTCACGTAAACTTTTCCCTCCGCTGCGGCTGACAGAAATTCTCCATTCAGTTCAAACACGCACGTCGACTCCTCAGTCATTCTCCATTCAGTTCGAACAGCGTCGACTCCTCAGTCATTCTCCATTCAGTTCAAACAGCGCGTCAACTCCTCAGTCATTCTCCATTCAGTTCAAACAGTGCGTTGGACTCCTCAGGTCATTCTGCCATTGAACATTCAAACAGCACAGCAGCGATCGTAAGTCATCAGCATTCGAAACAGCACAGCGCGTCGCGTTCGAGCAATGATGAACTCTCTATATGATTAAATGTTAATATTATTATACTTGATCTGTAAATAAAGCTGTATCATTTCACATAAATTGACTGTGAGTACCTCAATCATGTTTATCAGTCCTTTACCGCATGTCTAGGATCACAACACTGGAGAGCACTATCATTTGTTCTTCACGTGCACAGTAACTGAAATTTAAAACTGTTAAAAGAAAAAGCTCAATAAACTATTTCATAGATAGTTGTATAGTACACTATGCATCGATATGTATTTCCTTTGTGCTTAGAACTTTCCAATGCGGACTCGAAGAGCTGCGCACTGTGACTCGTGTTGCCTCAAGCGCATCATTCAGCGCTCGCGATGCGCATAAGGAGCTGTAATACTTTTGCGCAATGAAAAAATTATTAATAGTATTTTTTGTTCTGTCTATCGTATAATATGTTGCTGCCTCATTAAACAGCTGTGCTATGCATTTGTGCTATATATATTTTCTTAAGTTTATAGTAACAAAAATAATTTTTATCTTGTTTTTCATGAATGCATTTACATTAATACAAAGAGCAATGTGTAACTTTTACAGATTTAGTGCTACAGTTATTGTTCTAATTTGTTCCCACTAATTTTTTTCAGTAAATGTTCTGATTTTATACAATTATTGTTTTTCTAGACTAAATTTGACTACTACCACTAATATCAGTTTATAATATAATTTTTGTCATAGGTTATGATAACTTTTTTCTTATAAGGAAGTTGTTATATTAGGTAGATTGTGTTTAACACACAAAAGAGTGATTATCAGTTTTCAACACACAGTTATAGAAATTCTACTTGATCTTTTTTTAACTGCGTTGGTAACGATTCGATTGTTGATTCTTTTTTTATTGCTAAAATAAGGCCATAATATTTTTTACTCATGGCTGTAGTTAAATTTCTCCAGATCAGAATGATGCTTTAAAATATGGAATATTTAAAATTTTTCTGACGGCAGCATGCCCCAGAACCCTAGAGGAGTACTATCCTTCTCACCTTTTTCACCCCTGACCCAAATTTTCATGCCTGACATTTACTAATACTTTATTAAAATCTTGTTAACATTAGTTAATGCACTGTGAACTAACATGAACAAACAATGAACAGCTAGATTTGTATTAACTAACGTTAACAAAGATTAACAAATGCAGTAACAAATGGTTAGTTCATGTTAGTTAATGCATGAACTAATGTTTAATAAATGAACCTTATTGTAAAGTGTTACCAAATTATTACAGTAATATAATCCTCCAATGCATAGTTAAGGCCCTTTAGGTGACCCTTAGAAATGATATAATATTTCTGTCTCCAAAAATCACCAATTGCCTCCTGTGAAATGTCTCCTATGTGACAGTTGCCATAGCGCCTGTCCCCGAATGTTGACTGTTTATCCGAGTGAGTGGAGGGCGTGGCTTAGCCATAGGTCAATTGCGTAAGTTTGCAGGTAGGCTGCTTTTGGCCATTTAGTTGGAAGCTAGTTATTGTACTTTTAAAAGTTTTAAATATGGATATTTTTCAAACAAAAACTTTGCTTCCGAAGGCCTTTATTAAGCCCCCTGGAGCCAGTGTGGAGTTTATGATGGATGGCTGCACTTTTTTGAGCTTCAAATTAATAGTTGCAATCCACTGCCATTAAAAGCTTGGAAGCGTCAGGGTGTTTATAAAAAACTCTCGATTGTATTTGTCTGAAAGAAGAACGTGGGCTCATATACATCTAGGATGGCTTGAGGTTGAGTAAATCATGGGCTAACTACTACTTGAATTAAATTATGTCAAATCTAATTTTGTACATTTTATTAAATTAAGTACAATCAAAACACCTCAACAAGGTTAATAAATCCGTACCGGAGTGACAGTACAGTGTCGTAGATAAAGAGCAATCCTCCACCAAATTTCCAGCACTCATCTGGATCCTTGGTCAATCTGGGATGGGGTGGGGTGATGCATCCTTAAAAAGAAAGATTACATTTTTACAGTTCCTTTAAACAATATTAAACAAAACGTATTTATATTTGCGACCAACATTTGCCATTATAAAACATTCAGAGAACATGAAAAAATGGTCCCCATTGGCTCCCCAGGCGCCAATGTTACCCCTTTACCACCAAAAAAAGAACTGGTTCAGAACTGGTGCTGGTTCAGAAGTTGGTTCGGGGTTGGTTCAACTTGCGAACCGCTTCAGAACCCATTTGTTTTTCCACTGACTAGAGCGCCCAGGGAACAACGTCATTACGTCACTGTGTACGTCACCATACGTTTTAGCTAGAAACGCTTGCAAATACAACATTACTTTCGGATTATCTCTAACTCGTGTACCAAGAAAGCTTTAAAAACAATTGAAATATTTAAGTCTTTTAATCTTTTCGTTTGATATGTAATCTTTTCTGATAAGTTATGCACCCCTGTCTTGTGTCTTTTTTTATTTCCATTTACTTGTTCTATATTGTGACTGTTTTCTTCTTTGCTTATAATGTCTTCAATAAAAAAATTACAAAAATAGAAACACTTGCGTTAATTTCAAGCATAACAATTACAAAGGCGGACATCGTGTTTCTGCAAATGTTTCTCTTGGCTTTGCAATCTTTTTTTATGGTCAGAAAAGATGTTTAGAACACATATAAACCCGCCCCAGCCCCCGACGTAAGCATGACGTGGTAAAAGAACGGTTCTAGTCCAGCAAAGATTTGGTGCCGCTTTGGAACCAGTTTTCCCGGCCGAGAACCAGCTCTCAAAATGCTTTGGTGGAAAAGGGGCTTGTGTGTGTTTAATACTCACTGCTGTGTGTGTGTGGCACTTGAATGGATGAAATGAAGAGCACAAATTCCGAGTATGAGGACGCCATACTTGGCTACATGTCACATCACATCATACAATTGTAGCTTTAAAAAAATAAATTGCTACTCCAAAATCAAACAAACCATCTAATAATTTACCTGTTGCCACATTTATCCTGTTATGACACGTCTGAGGGTCTTTCCCTTGATGTTCTTCCGTGAACTAAATAAAGGGCTCATGAAGAAAGACATAAAGATAAAAAGTTACTCAGATTTGTCACTGGTAGAGGATATGACTTTTGATGATGAGTATAATACTTTTGAAAACATAATATATTAATCCCAATGTAAGGTTTAGAAGCAATGGTTAAAACTGACTTACATGTTAATGAAGTTGATAATTATGTCCGTGGTGGGTTTGTCTCTCTGTTGGGTGCCTGCTCTGCCCAAAAAAATCTTCTTCCAGTGCTTGATATATAAAAATAATAAAAAAGTAAACAAATCTCTTATCATTAGCAGTTATCAGTTTTTTAATAGGTGATGTAAAATATTTAGAAACAGGCATCTACAAAAACAAGAGATTTAGACCAATAACATTTCTCAACTCTTCTGTAGATTCCAGTGTTTCAGAGAGTAATTGACTGTTTTATCAATCAAATCAAGTATATTTATATAGCGCTTTTCACAATATATCAGCGCCTATTGAGATTCGGGGAGTGAGTTTACTCGCACAGCAAATACTAGCTGGCCTCCGTTACACTAGTAAATAAATAAATAACTTATACCAGAATATATTTAAAACACATTTCATACTAATTATACTTCAATTTCACAAACATATTTATTGACACATCACCTAAGAAGACTTTATTACACAATGAACATTTTTTATACATATTACGACAAAAAAAAGAAGAAGCACTAACTTTACTTTCAGATAAATACTTTAACAGTCAATGGTTAGCTAACGTTACCCGTTATGTTACAAACACACACAACTGCAGGTGCTAGCCTACGTCCGTTATCCGTTTATAAAACTCTCGTGTGTAAATTACACAGAACATTTCTGGGTAGTTAATGAACTCCATTCACAGACGTTTTGTTCATCTGCATTATATTCTACCATGAACTATATTAACACTCGCATCCACTTATTTGAATGTAACGGAAGACGGAAAAATGTTATCTTACCTGATCGCCAATATTGCAGGATCTTACACATCCAGTCCGAGCTTCTGTGTTCACATCATCTTCTGTTCTCCTTCGTTTACATGTCACATCACAAATTAGTTCAAAATAATAATTGAACAGACATAAGGAAAGACCGAGTAATCTCGCTGAGCAGCCGTCGTCACTCGTCATCAACTCAAACTGATGATGTATTTGATTTTTCAAACTTGACCAGTAAAAAGGCGCGCACAGTTGTCATTGGCCAGTTACATAGATGACAGTCAGATTAACCAATCATGATCAAAGAAGGTGAAACAACCAATATACATTTTTTTCAGTGGTAATGATTTTTTTTAAATGTGTGTTTAATTTAATTTGTAGACTATATTATTTGATTATTGTTTTTATGAAAGTGTGTGAATAGAAATGTAATCCTTCAAGCTAAACTTTAGGCACACACACAAAATTGTAAATCCCAAACAAAATCGCACAAAGCAAAAAAAGTTTATTCTGCACTTGTTGAGATTGAAATTATATCCATTATTATTATTATTGTTAATAATACTGATTCTATTTCAACACAAATTTAGATTTTTGTAGTGGTGTTTTGATCAAAATATAAAATGCTACAATAATAATTAGAAATTAATAATTAGAATAATAATAATAATTTAAATGTTATGGATTTCTTGAAGACATGACATTGATTCAACAAACAGATAAAAAAAATTAAACTGTTTAGCATTAAACGTTACATTGTGTACATTATGTACTCCTGTATATGCTGCAAATGTGATTTTTTTTTTAAATTTAGTTTGGATTTTCCCTTCAAACCCTGCATTTTGCATTCTAACTTTCTTTACTTGGGCTATTTCATCATCTGGACTGAAGTGCCCATTTCAACAATCAAAACCCTAACCCTAACCTCAATATTTAAAATCTCTAGAATTACATTGTCACTAACTGACTGACCAGAAAACTCTTGAGTACCATTGAATAAGGGCATTTGGCTGTTGCTAGGGGTTTGATTTATTCTAGCCATCTGTAAGCCATTATAATTTCATTATTTTGATAGATAAGTAGCTTCTATAACCCGTTCTTCATATTGTACAGTGACCATTTTCTGGATATTTTGAACCATTTGTATGTATTTTAAAATAACTATATTGAGATAAGCATATTGCAGTAACTCATAATTTTTGCAGTAACAAAATTAGACCACTAAAAAAAATGACACTTTGAATATTTAGTGTCAATGATTCAGGGTTGGAACTAATATCTGCTGAACGCCAACACTCCAGGATTGGATTTGAAGAGCTGTGGCTTATTGTACCCACATACACTATATTGCCAACAGTATTGGGACACCCATCCAAGTCATTGAGCGGTGTTTCAATCACTTCCATGGCCACAGTTGTATAAAATCAAGCACCTAGGCATGCAGGTGCTTCTACAAACATGTGTGAAAACATAGGTCGCTTTCAGGAGCTCAGTGAATTCAAGCATGGTACCATGATAGGTTTCCACCTGTGGAAAAAGTCCATTTGTGAAATTTCCTCACTACTAAATATGGTCAACCGGTATTGTGGTATTTTAACAAGGATTATACTGTAAATCATAAATATACTGTATATAAATGTTTTAATGATTGCACAGATATGTTTTTTTACAAGTGTATAGTTTATGAAGTCATTTACAGATGCACAATTTATATTTTTTCCATAATTCATTATATTAACAATTATACTTGTATATATTTCCGCATTAAGGATCCATATAGAGATTACTAATGTGGAAACTACCTTGGGCCCATGTAGGCAGCCTATCTGGGACTGATTGTGTTTGCCCATGTCTGACCCATATGCTTTATCAAAGTGGGCCCCCATATGTTTTCCCATTCATATCCCATATAGAGATTACCTATGTGGATGCCACCTTGGGCTCATGTAGGCAGCCTATATGGGACTGATTGTGTTTGCCCATGTATGACCCATATGGTTTGGCCAAGCGGGCCCCATATTTATTTTCCCCAATCATATTCCATATAGAGATAACCTTTTTGGGTACTACCTTGGGCCCATGTAGGCAGCCTATATGGGACTGATTGTGTTTGCCCATGTCTGACCCATTTGGTTTATTAAAGTGGGCCCCATATATTTTTCCCATTCATATCCCATTTAGAGATAACCTTTGTGGGTACTACCTTGGGCCCATGTAGGCAGCCTATATGGGACTGTTTGTGTTTGCCCATGTCTGACCCATTTGGTTTATTAAAGTGGGCCCCATATATTTTTCCCATTCATAACCCATATAGAGATTACCTATGTGGGTACTACCTTGGGCCCATGTAGGCAGCCTATATAGGACTGATTGTGTTTGCCCATGTCTGACCCATGTGGTTTATCAAAGTGGGCCCCATATATTTTTCCCATTCATAACCCATATAGAGATTATCAATGAGGGAACTACCTTGGGCCCATGTAGGCAGCCTATATGGGACTGTTTGTGTTTGCCCATGTCTGACCCATTTGGTTTATTAAAGTGGGCCCCATATATTTTTCCCATTCATAACCCATATAGAGTTTACCTATGTGGGCACTACCTTGGGCCTATGTAGGTAGCCTGTATGGGATTGATTGTGTTTGCACATGTCTGTCCCATATAGTTTGGCCATGTGGGCCCCATATGTATTGCCCCATTCAAAACCCATATAGAGATTACCTACGTGGGTGCCACATGGTGCTCATGTAGGCAGCCTATATAGGACTGATTGTGTTTGCCCATGTCTGACCCATTTGGTTTATTAAAGTGGGCCCCATATATTTTTCCCATTCATAACCCATATAGAGATTACCTATGAGGGAACTACCTTGGGCCCATGTAGGCAGCCTATATGGGACTGTTTGTGTTTGCCCATGTCTGACCCATGCGGTTTATCAAAGTGGGCCCCATATGTTTTTCCCATTCAGAACCCATATAGAGTTTACCTATGTGGGCACTACCTTGGGCCTATGTAGGTAGCCTGTATGGGATTGATTGTGTTTGCACATGTCTGTCCCATATAGTTTGGCCATGTGGGCCCCATATGTATTGCCCCATTCAAAACCCATATAGAGATTACCTACGTGGGTGCCACATGGTGCTCATGTAGGCAGCCTATATAGGACTGATTGTGTTTGCCCATGTCTGACCCATTTGGTTTATTAAAGTGGGCCCCATATATTTTTCCCATTCATAACCCATATAGAGATTACCTATGAGGGAACTACCTTGGGCCCATGTAGGCAGCCTATATGGGACT
>JAQIUQ010001049.1:0-23598 GCA_030378365.1 Hybognathus amarus | reverse complement strand
GCATAATGAGAAGCAGAATAAGAGGTGTGACATCTTTCTGGCAATTAATGTTCAAAATCTCTGGGTGTGACTAGACAACAACCTGAACATAACAGCATGTGTAATGAAAACAGCCCTGAATCATCACTGTTCCAGAGAGACAAATACACTAAATGTGGAAAAATATCCATAAAAAAAATATATCCACAGACTCAATAAAAACAACATTATTTGCTAAACCAAACATGCTCAGATTTGTGAACCTGATGTTAGTCCCACAGT
Source organism: Hybognathus amarus (assembly GCA_030378365.1). Lineage (NCBI taxonomy): Eukaryota > Metazoa > Chordata > Actinopteri > Cypriniformes > Leuciscidae > Hybognathus > Hybognathus amarus. The sequence goes on along the minus strand of JAQIUQ010001049.1, from coordinate 23,337 downwards.
TTAGAAGGTGTTTTTGATCTTTGCAGCAACGAGGACCAGGATCTCTCCGATGTTCTTCTGCCAGTTGAGAATGTGCTTGGATTCCGCACACCACAGCTCACCGTGCCGTGGTTCTGCATTCTCACAGCGTTTCTTTACCTCCTGCTGTTGCTCCTGAGGGAGAGACAACACCAGAGTAAGGAGAGTAAGATCTCACACAAGACGCTAAGAAAGAAGGTGCAGACTGTTGAACCTAGTGAAGGTATGTGGGATAGCCTAGACGGCCACACATCAGATCTTCTGAATGAGGGCCCCTGAGAGGAGGGCTCTAGAAGATGCCATGCTTCTCATATAATGAGCCCTCAAGGCCAAAGGTTAAACCACACATCTTGAGAGGCCAAAACAATTGCCTGAAGCTATCAAGTTACTAATGGTATGCTTAGAGGCAGGGAACTCTTTTCTTGGTGACCCGAAACACACCAACAACTGATCTGACTTACTTCACTGAGATGACTTCTGACTTACTTCATTGAGATGACTAGATACTCAATGCACTGACAGGGCAGAGCAGATAAAGTCTGTCTTCTTCCACCGCCACATGAGGTGGGGGATAAAGAGCCTGCAGAACCGTGGGCCGTGCCATGCTAGAAGGGACCATAGGCACATAGCCAGGTCTGGGATGCAAGATGGCTTTAACTCCACCAGTGGCAAACTCCAGCCAGGAGAAAAGCTATCTTGAGCATTAGGTGTTTAGCAGACTCCAAAGATTCCTAAGGGGCAGCCCTTCCCAGGTCGGGGTCCTGACACAAGTCTCACAGCCTGACACAGCCTCATCCTCCATGCACCACGGAGGAACCATACAACCAGCTGGTGCCTTGTATGGAAAGCTCCAATGGTAGCCACTTACACCTTTTGTGAGACTAGCAGTCTCAAGCCCTTCTGCCAGCCCCACGATCTGAGACGCCATTAAACACAGCTAAACTGGAACGCTTCACAGTGGCTGCAAGCAGCCCCTCGAGGAATACAAGGGTGTGCTGTGCTCCCAAACAGTGCATACAAAGCTTGTATGTGTCCCCACCCGTAATGTGTCTTGAGCAGGGATGCAAACTGCTTGAACTATTCACTCACCATTATTTTTCCTTTTAAACAAATGTTTTTTGACAAACAACACCAAATAGGCACTTCACACAAGAGTGCTTGCTGAAGAGCGAAAGCTAACTCTGTTGTGTGGTGGCATCCCGTTTGTAGCTTCCGTTTGCGGTCACATGCTATGTCAGGATTGGATCAGGATTGGATTAGTTCCATACGTACTTCAGACGCGTTACGCTGAGGGGCGGTCTCCAAATTGTCCTTACCGACATAGTGCGAGTGGCACACCCTTCAAACACCCTTCAGCAAGCAGCACACCCTTCAAACATTTTTTTATGTTCCACAGATGAAAGTAAGTTACATGTACAGGTGTGGTAGCCAAGTACACCTTTGTGTGTGCTACCGGGGCAGAGCACAGCAGATCCTGGAGGAACTTTCAGCACTGAAGCCACCAGCAGTGAAGCCACTGGGTCCAGTCCCACGCTCCCTACACCAACTGGTGAAAACATTCCATTTCAGGAAGTACAGTTCACTCATGGATGGAACTCTGGAGCAGAGTATGGTCTCGAATGAGCTGCTTTCTGACAGGCCGGCCTCTAGATACTGGGAGTTTCCTCTGGCCAAGGGTGAAATCTTGAGCCATCCGCTTGAGAGAGCTGGGCCGGACAAAACGGGGCAACTAAAAGTAGGCTGACCACATTTGGCCGGACCCTGTTCAGGACTCCTGAGAGCAGAGTGATCGGAGGCAAAGTGTACAGGCACTGCCTAGGGCACGTCTGCACCATGGCATCCAACCACAGTGGACAGTGTTTCTTCTCTCGAGGCGCAAACAGAGCCACCTCCATTGGAGCGAACCTCTTGTACATCAACCCCATCACCTCGGGGTGAAGTTTCCATTTCCTGGGGTGAAGTAATTTGGACAGAGGCCAAAAGGTACGACATTGGACACAGTTGCCATGAGGCCCAGCAGCCTCTGAAACTGCTTTACAGTGATAGTGCGGCCTAGCTTTAACCTGGAAACCATAGCCAGAATGGACTCGATATGTGCGCAAAACATTTGTACCCGTACCTTAGTTCGAGTCTTATACCACCCCCAGTAACATGGTTCTCTGAGTGGGTGTCAAAACGCTTTTCTTTGTGTTGAGTCTCAATCCCAAGCTCTGAACATGGCCAAGGACGACATCTCAATGCCAAACTGTCTTGAGACTGTGCTAGACTGAGCCAGTCTTTGATATAATTTAGCACACGGATGCCCTGAAGCCTCAGTAGGGCCAGGGTTGCTTCCATGCACTTGGTAAATGTGCAAAGGGAATGAGCTAGGCCAAACAGAAGAACCCAATATTGGAAACCCAAAAAGCGAAATTACTGTGAGACCTAAGGATGGAAATCTGTAAGTATGTGTCCCTGAGATCTATAATGATAAATCAGTACCTCAGACCCCAGTCCTGCCTACCAAAGAAGAAGTGTTACAGCAGGGTTTGGTGGGCAGTACCAGGGCTTTTTCGTATAACGTTAACGTTGGGGAGAGGTAGCTGACTAAAGCCTTTCTACCCGTGGCATCATCCCATTGCCATTCTCCTTCGCCCCAAAATGTTGCTAGAATCTAACACTGGGAATTAAGCCAACAAACATGGCTTGATCCATGAATTGTGCTCCCGGAGTGAAGGCTGTGACCTGTGTGGTCATCCAGCAAACTTTTAACACGCGCTTTCTGCCCTTCATGTGGCCAATTGATGTTAAGTTTGGCCATCGAACAAGTCACAATCTCCTCGTACACAGGGGCATGAAGCAGCAATCTCTCATCAATATTCCTCATCGCAATGCTGAGCACATCCACATCCAGAATCGGATGGCTGCAGCATCGGGCTATCAACCCGAGTGGAAGAAGAAGTGGGGCTTCAGAGCTGGCAGATGAGGACTGAGAAAGTGCCGAAGCGAAAGCTAACTTTGTTGTGTGGCAGGCATCCCTTTGTAGTTTTCCGCATGCCGTCACAAGCTATTTCATGACGCAACACCAATCTGGATTGGATTAGTTCCATGCATACTTCAGGCACGTTACGCTGAGGGGCATTCTCCAAAGTGTTCAAACCGACAGCAAGCAGCACCCCTCAAAATTTCTTCCATTAGGTTCCATAGAAGAAAGTAAGTTACAGGTATAGGTGTGGAACGGGTGAGTAAATGACGATAGAATTTTTAACTATTTTTTTAAAAATCACTGCATTTCATTTACAATCACTGTATCACACAAAAAAAGATCTGAGAATAAAACAGGTCCTGAGGAACACATTAATGTAATAATATGACTGAATGCTTACTTCTGTCCCATGCTGAATCTCAAATTTGTAGAAGAATCCCCAGGCGTCACCCAAGTCAGGTTCAATCTTTACTGTCCGTAGGAACCACTCTCTCGCCTTCGTTATCTTTCTCTCACTCCAGAACAATCTGCACACAGTACACAAACACAGATATAGCATAAATGCAACCAAAAGGTCAGCCTGTTCTTGCAGATAAAAGGAAAAAAAAAAACAACAACGAAGGAATCTGGATGGGCAAACTGGAATTTAGGGTTGGGAGAATATTGACAAGAGTCTGATTAGAAGACTTACTTTGCCACAGCAAGTAGTACGTGAGGATCATGTTCACACTTTTCAGAGCATCAACACTCTTGGTCTTGCGCTGAGGTCTGGCCTCCAAAAACACTGCTTCAGCCCAGAGGATACCTAAAAGGAAGAAGTAAGTGTTGAGGTGTGATATTGTGCAGAAACTCTTGATAAATCTGTTCAGGGATGATGAAAGGCATGGCTTACCAGAGTTAGGACACTCCTGAAGGGCTTTAGCCATGAGTGTGCTGGGCGATGTTTTTCAATCCCGCTCTGAATTCAAGTCGGACAGACTCCAGCCTAGAGAATTTGAGATTAAAATTACCTATTATTATTTCAGTGAGTCATAAAACTAATAAGAAATTCAAATGAAACAACTGCATGAAGCCTTAAGCAAAAAGAAGTTCTGCCATTTTTTGACAATTCTTCATTGGATCCAAGTTCATGTCACACTGTGATGACAGATCAGCTTATGAATATCAATTAGGTCACATGATATTCACCTATAGACCCCTTTTCAGTTGGTAAACATGGTGACGTTTTTTTGTGGGCGGAGCTTAGGTGGAGGCAGAAAGATCCCTCTGGCCGCTTCACTAATGCTAGTTAGCAAGGATTGTTAGCTTGTTTTTTAACATGACTGGAGAAAATCCGATATTATTTTAATGCGTAAGGTCACTCAGTGTCCAGGACCACGATTGTTATTTCCAAAAGTTATCTTTAACAGACGGAACTAGATTGGCCGACCTGTAGCCGCCGACACACTCACTCAATGCATGGACGATCTGACAGGATTAACGTTACGTTACCTCGGTTGAGTGGCCTGACTTCTACACCTACCTTATAGAGAAACCGATCGTAAAGAGAAACTGAGGGCATAAAAATCTTTAGAAGCCTATATGGTCCTGTACAAGACTTGTGTGTATGATCCGCAGTTCTGCCAAGCCAGCGCCGAGACGACGACAATGTAAAGAGTGACATTACAGTGCGATTTTAATGATGTGAATATTTTCTAGAAATAAAAGTTCCAGATACAGCATATTCATTTTCATCAATTCTTGCACCAAACAACACAACAAGATGACATTTAATAATAGTAACAATAATTTAAGCTCCTTATTATTATGTAGCCGAATCTGTGCTGTTTTGTATTGGCCGCCTCCAGTTTTCACTTTGTTTTGCCTCCAGCTAGAGCCGTGACATAACTGTGACGTCGGCGCAAAAGGGGTCTATTAAAGGGATACTTCAGTATTTAGCATTAAGCTTTGTATCAGTAGGAAACCAGTAGTATTTTCGAATTACCCTGCTCCATATCATGGGGATATGAGGGAAAAAGCAGGAAAAGCCAAAATGACGATTATTGCGTCATCGGAGGCTTTTTGGGCCAGAACCTAAAGACTACAGTCAGTGTTCTGCATGTTCACCACGCCCATATGGGGCGGGATCTCACTCACCGAATGTAAACATCGTGTCAGCCATCTTTCTGTAGAAGCTAAGCTAACGGGCTCTTGCCTCTTGGTCTGTGTAGAAAGTTTGTATACTAGGCTAATCACGATGGTGGAAAGTAGTTTAAGTTAAGATGGCAGAAGGGGATTTCGAGATCTGTTGCGAAAATCTAATGCTCGTGGCTACCTATACGAGCCAACCATTGGGGTCCAACCATTGCCAAAAAAACTGAGCTGACAAGACGCTCAACAATGGCCCAAAATTGGCTGTCAGTTAACGGAATTAATATTCATGAGCTGAGCCTTTGCCACAGTAGAATATATCACTTTTCAACCTGCATCTGTAGAATCATCATTCCTTTTTTACATTTTAATATTGGCTTTGTACTGAAGTGCAAGAACCTTTGGCATGGATTCTTACCAAAGCTCAGGGCTTTGTGGATTCTTGAGGCGAGCTTTCTCCAAGATGGCTCAGAGCACGTGTGAGCTGCCCTACTCTCTCTTCCAGCCGAGACAGGAGGACCCATAACGACATGGAATGAGGGCACTTCTTCAGCTGAACGGATACATAAAAAGAACATTATGACAAGACTGAAAAAACAAGTTTGTTCCTTGGATTTGGCTTGGATTTTGCATTACTGGAAAACCTTCACTTCAAGGTTAAATGAAGGTAAGGCATCTCTAAATCCTCAAAACGTACTCCCTGGTTGTAGGCCTCTCTTGCTTTGTCAATGCTCTCTGACTGCTCCTCGATCTGTCCTCTCATCATCCAAAGTTTGGGGAAATCCTCGTAGTGCTTTAGGGCCTCTGTACACAACTCCTGTGCTGCTTCAATATTACCCAGCACCCACTCCAGCTTCACTGACTTCATAAATACCTAAAAAAAACAACACAGAAAGCAGTTATGGCAACTCATATAATGCTTTTAACAGCCGTTAAAGCCTCTCTGATGTAGGTGTCATTTCGAGCGTTTATTTTTCAGAGTGTGTGAAACGCATAGTGTCTGTGAGTGCAAAAAAATAGCCAGGGAGATTTTCATGATGCCTTTCCCGTATGAAGCTCACATGGCTAGTTTCCATAGATGCAGGAAATCATAAATTGCGGTTTGTTTTTTTTTTTTGATAACATTAGCACTTAAGAGGAATCCTGCCAAGTCCTCGAGGTACATTTGATCCTTTGATATTTGTATAGATGCTGACACTCTTTACTGGAGCCAAAAGTTAAACAAGACCGGGCAGGAGGCCATTCTAGCACCTTCTATTCTCTGCACAATCTATTCCCAAAAATCCCACAGTACTTCTGTGTCACATATTCTCTGAGGTGCTTACCAATCCACTAAAAGAGCTCATTTGACACAATCCCTGGCCACATTTGTGTAGTTATCGTGTAAAAACAATACTGTGCAAAATCAACAACACTGAATCAATAAACATTCACAAATAGAACTGGCTTCACGTTCGCTGTTTCGCATCTGTCTCGTGTCAAACTCCGTGACACTCAGACATGTTCATAACTCTCCGAGGTCCACATTTTTCAAGGCAAACTGCATGTGATGATATATACATACATATACATGACATGATGCCTAACAAGAGGCAAGGAATCACTTTCTTTTAGGTACATTAAGTGACTAGGTTAATATCTAGGGTGACAGGTGTAAGTGCTGCTTCACAGATTCACTCAAATTTAGCCTACTATCCACGCACCAACCCGTCATGCCATGGTACGCTTACCAAAACATGCAAAACAGAAAAAAAACTCTTTATTAGCCGTGTCTTTCCTGCTAGTGTCATTCAAAACCCTGTTGCACAAGCACTTGTATAAGGTGACTCACCCTTCATCTACATCTCTTATCTCTTAAAATCTAAATAAAAGAGAAATCACAACTCGCAGAACCGAAACCGTGTGATCCCGGCAGATGGGTGTCCCCAGCATGACACAGCAGCGGTTACATCTATCTGACAGTCAGTGGGCTGGTCTGAACACTGGGCCGCTCACCCTGGCAGTGGGGGCGCTGCTTCGGGCCTTGGCCAGCAGCCTGCGTGCTCTCTCGTACTCGTTATTCTCCGATTCCAGCTTCACGGCAGCCAGCCAGATCTCTTCACTGTTGGGGTTAGCCTAGCACAAAAAGAGAGTGACAGAAAGAGGAGGGATGAGTTTTTACTGGCCTTCATCCCAGTGAACACTTCAAAAATGTAAAAAGTGGAACGATTAGTTTCAGGAAACCAGTGTGCAATCAGAGCACTGATACGCAGTTTAGCTTTTTTGTTGTTGTTCTGCTTCTTTAATTTGAAGTTTTGCGTAGAGTACTTGCAGGTTCGGTGTTGTTTTAGTTATGACTAGGCCAGTTATGATACTGGTTTTCATCCCACGCTTTCCACACTGATTATGAGGGGAAATATGAAAAAACTATTTAAATAGTATCTTTTTTAAAAGAAAATAATACTTTCAATTCAGCAAGGACATGTTAAATTGATCAAAAGTGACAGTACAGACATGCATAATTCTCAAAATGATTTACATTTCAAATAATTAATAGAACGTGTAAAAGAACAGTATTTAAATAACAATTAGTATATATATATATATTATATATATATATATATATACACACACACATACATATACACACACAACCGGTCAAAAGTTTAAGATCGGTAAAATTTTTGTTAGTGGTTTGCGACCAAGGCTGCAATTTTATGATAAAAAAATACACGAAAAACACAGTAATATTGTAAAATATTATGACAATTTAAAATGACTTTTTTATGTTAATATATATTAAAATGTAATTTATTCCTCTGAATTTTCAGCATCATTCCTCCAGTCTTCAGTGTCACATGATCCTTCACAAATCACTCTAATATGATGATTTTATGCTCCAAAAACATGTATGATTATTATCCATGTTGAAAACAGTTTTTTACATTTTTATTTCAGGATTCTTTGATGAATAGAAAGTTCAAAAGAACAGCTTTTATCTGAAATGGAAAGCTTTTGTTACATTAAACACTACCCTTTAAAAAGTTTGGGGTCAGTAAGAATTTTTATTTTATTTTGGGGGAAATGAATAAGAAATACAATACTTCTATTCATCAAGGATGAGTTACATTGATCAAAAGTTACAGTAAAGACATTTGTGTTCATGCGACGAACAACCGTATAAGTCCAAAAAAACTAAAATTGAGATAACCATGTGACTTGAATGTGTGTGCGTCACTTTGTATACAGAATCACTTTGGGGGTGTGTTCGCGCGACCAAAACTCTGTATTTTAAACTTTAAAATAGTCTCACGCGGAAGAACCGTTTATGTCCACTAACGAAAAATGGAGACGCCGGTTGTTTTCATGTCCGCTGCGGATATTAAAAGGCAAAACCTCGGCAAAAAAAGGAGAACGAACATGAATGAATGGAAGGACAGAGCGAGGAAGACTTTGAGGGACGCTGGGAAACCATACGTGAACCGGAGAGGAGAGCAAAAACGAGGAAAAGATCCACCGAAAGAGGTGAGTGAAAGAACCGTATACAAAGTATCTAGCGCTACCTAACTTTAGCAGTTACAGAGGGGCGTGTAGGCTACTGGGCGTCATCTACAGCTCATATAGCTCACTCTGTTTAACTGAACAAGTCATGAATGGGTCGAAATGAATGCTGTTGGTTACTCTTTATAACCAGGGATAAATTAATCGTAACATTTTAGCTGCGTTTGATGTCTCTAATGTTAGATAGCGAGATATTCTTAGCTGGCTAGTCGGTTACTTTGTAACGTAACTTTAGCTGGTCACAGTCAGGTGGCATATTAATTTGCTTCTAACGTTACTAATGTTCATACATCTCAGACTGTTTAGCGAATCATGACTTAAAATGAAATGAAATCGAAATGAAAGCTGAGAAAATTAGAATTTGATTGCTTTATGTTTTCACTGAAATTGGTAAAAAATAAATAGTAATTGACATGTTTAAAAGATTTTGATATCATTTTTGAATCTTGTATGCTAGATTTTGTAATATTGTATGCTATGCTTTGTTTGTTACTTGTTATTTAATTTAAAAAAAGGTAATAATAAAATAATGCATTTACACATTACACATGTAAGCTGTTATATATTCTAGTTAGTAACCTTAACAGCTGCTAATAGCTGTAGTGTTCTATAGCTAAAAAAAACACTAATGTGATTTTGTTTCTGTTAAGGGCAAGGTGTGCAAGGAGACGTGTCCCAGGCAGTGTTCAAGCCTGACAGAACAAAGAAAACTGCAGCTCTTCACAGAGTTTTATGCTGTCTCTTATGAGAGGCAGCAGGCTATCATTCTCTCTGGTTTGGAGCAGGTAGGCTAACTTAAGCAATTCATGACCATATCATGTCAACTGTATGCCATGCATTACAATGTTGGCCCATGAAATAACCAGTGAATTGAATATTACTGTATGCCTTAAATTCACTAAGACTGCACATGTGCCTGATCACTGTAAATGTTACATTGTGTGAGGATGGATGAATGATGATCGGCATCAAGTAGGCCACCAAGTGCATTACAGACCAAAGCACTTCGGTGCCCTAAAAGGCATACACATGGCTTATTCATTATCCTTACCAAAGCCTACTCACATACTTAAAGGGATACCTCCACGTTTTCCCTATTTAAATACAGTTACACTAGTAGTGTAACATGACCTAGGACGGTGACACAAAATAAAACGTTGCGCTTTTTTAAGTGTGTAAAGTGGATAACTATATTGTATGGAGGAATACCACAGCAAGTGCTTGGGAGAACTTCGAACTCGACGCATATCCCCAAGGGATAATATCGTCACTCTGGAGAGGACTTTTCACGAGTGATGATATTACACCGCCGAGTCAAAGTGCTGGTGGAGGTGATTGGACCACGTTAATATAGTTAAGGGAATAACAGTTTAATATGAAAAAATGGTGGAGTATCCCTTTAATGACCTTAACTTGAAAACTCTACATGATGGCTAGCCTGCTACGCTCTGGGAAATGTATTTTTACTTCATGTCTTTTTACTTCTAGCACAAGGTGAGTCGCAGACGACCACGTGGGCCTGACACTGAGACTACTAAGAGGAAGTACACCTTTAAGTACCATGTCCAACAAGGAGGCCAAAGACTTGCTGTTTGTAAGCTCACATTTATGTCAGTCTTTCAACTGACCAACAGTCGCCTACAGGCAAGTTTTATATAGCTTAGTGTTTTCCTTTTGTTATTTTTTTATTATGCATTATTTTAATTAGATACATTGTCCATAACATATTTATTTAAAGTTACTTATCTTTGAAAAAGGTTATTCAAGAAAAGTTAGGCAGTCAGTCAGAGTCAGAGGGAACAGAGCAGGTAGCTAAAGTCAGGTCTCCATTAGAGGACTTCAGAGGAAAACATAAGAACAGGTGAGTAAAAAAAAAAATCATGAAGGACCTCGTGCTCTCGTCCTGATATTTTTTTTAAAGCTGCACCATTGTCAGCATCTGTTGCCTTACAACATTCCCTGGTCTAATGGTACACTGGCATTATAGGGCGTCGGGTGCCTTGCCACCTTATAACGCCAGCGTGCACGTACCGTAGTGGTAAGGATTCAGCTCACTGTTGTTGCCCAGTCAGGAAACAAATTTTTGCACTTTGAGATTGATATCAGAGGTAAAGTGCTATGCAAATGTAATATATGATTAATTTTTGTATCTTTACAGCATGTGGATTTTTTAGGGATACTTTAGATCTGGAAAGATTAATGTGTATTTAAAATGGGTCATTTATGTAGTAGAAATGTGAAATTATGTTTGAATTTGGAGCTTTCTAGACTGAGAAAAGCCAGAAAATGTATTTTTGATTTATGGGGATGAAAGACAACAACTCCCAGATTGTAATGCTAAAACACATATCAATCGATCACATGTTTAGCATTCATGTAAACACTACATTCAGATTCACAAATCGGAATAAATTCAGTTTGATTGAAACAAAAGGTGTGCATGTGAACATTGACGATTTTTGCTTCATCAGAGGATTTTTTCCAGACAAAAAATACATAAATCTCTCATCTCAGGGGGATATGAGGGAGGAGCATGGTAATTCGAAAATACTAAAAAGAATTCGGTTTTCTAATGAAACAAAGCTTAATGCTAAATCCTGAAATATCGCTTTAATGACTGTATGTAAAAAAACTAAATCCTATAGTTTAGAGGAAAGTTAAGAACAATGCATTTATTGTCAAAGAAACAATGTAATTGTGCAAAACAGACCAGTATAGTTTATTATATTTCCCTTGTTCATGAGTTGTGTTTATTTTTTAGGCCTCATAGCATTCATCCTGCAGTGAGAGAGGGGATACGAGAGCATATTTTGAGCTTCCCACGCCAACCGAACCACTACTCACGGATGAAGGGAGTTGTGGAGAGGGAATACCTGAGCCCAGATTTAAACCTGCTCCGCATGTTCCGCCTGTACAAGGAAAACAATCCTACATCCACTGCAAAGTTCTGGCTCTATAGGGACATCTTCAAGCAACAGAACCTCAGTTTCGGGCAGCCAAGAAGTGACACTTGTGCTAAATGTGATGCCCTGTTCTCAAAATTAACTGCGGCTACATCAGATGGAGAAAGGTTGAAGATCGCAGCCGAGAGTGAGCTTCACCACCGGAAAGCTGAAAAAGCGTACACCCAGTTGCAGGCTGACACAGAGTGGACCAAAGCCAATGATGACTGCCATGTCATTTGTATCGACATGCAGGGGGTAGTGTTTACACCAAACCTGACACACTCCAACGTTTACTATCAACGACAGCTGGCCAACTACAACCTCTGTATCCAGGAGATGGGCACTGACGATCCTCCTACAATGTGCCTCTGGCATGAGGGCATCGCACACAGAGGTTCCATCGAGGTGGCAAGCTGTCTTTTGAAGTGGGCAGAAACCTCTTCGCCCCCTTAGTCCAGGCAAAGGAACGGAAGCTCATCATCTATAGTGACCGATGCTGTGGGCAGAACAACAACTGGCGAGTGCTAAACCTGATGGCCCTGCTCGTATCTAGAGGGTACTTCAGTCAGATAGAGCAGAAGTTCATGGTGTCTGGTCACTCCTTCCTTCCCTGTGACCGTTCCTTTGCCACGCTGGACAAGAGGCGCAAGGTGTCCACACTCCACACCCCCAGCGATGTAGCCGAGATGATCCGTGGAGCCAGGCAGCAGCATCCATTTAAAGTCATTGAAATGAAATGTGCGGACTTCAGGCAGCTCCCTGATGCAACATTAAAGCGTCCACCTGGCTTCCTAATTACATCCATGATGTGGTTGAAAGTGACAGGTAAAAAACTAAAGTTTTTCTGAGATTAACAGTGTTGGGGATATGTGCATGAAAGAAGAATCTTTAGTGAATTTCTTGTTGAATCATGATTTCAGCTGCTGATCCATGGTGTGTCCAGACAAAAGAGAGCCACAGCCTCTCCGAGGGATGGAAAACCTGGCTGATCACCAAACAGAGGAAGAATCATCCACCTCCAGCTCCTTTATTCTCCACCACGTATGCTCGTGCTTACGAGGACCCTCTGCCCATCAAGAAGGAGAAGCACCGTGACCTAATGAAAATGCTTGCCTACATGCCAGCAGAGGCCCAAGCATTTTATGAGGCATTAGAATGTGAAGAGTAGCCTGGGATGTGTTGTGCAGGGTAAGGTGGGTGTGGCGAACAGGACGAGGCCGAGAGATGTGAGAGAACGACGCAAGGCCAGTGGTTCGAGTGTTAATGAACGTCACCTGTGAGATGCACCGGTCTCTCATCTCTCAGACGTTGTCGCTCCTCCTTTATGCTTCCGCTCCTCCGTGAGAGATGCGAGACCAGTGCATCTCACAGATGTCACTCATTAACACTCGCACCACCGGCCTTGCACCGTTCTCTCACGTCCCTCTGCCTCATTCTGTTCGCCACAGTGGGGTATATTGTGTATATTGTGTAAAAGTAATCATAATAGTAGCTTATCTTGTATGTCTTATCTTATGTTGTATAATAGGAATATATAGGTATTTATTTATTTAGTAAATTAATGAATGGGCTGATTATTTCTGAAATGTATTATAAAAGTTAAAAGGAACAAAAAAGCAAAATGTATATAGTAAACTAGCATATACTGTAACAGCATGGAATGTTGATAATGTATGTCTGTATTGTAAATATGTATTGTTTACCATTATTACTGTTGTTTATTGTTTGTATGTATTGTTGATTGTATGTATGGTTTATTGTTTGTACTGACGTTTATTTTATGTGCTATAAGTAGGCCTATGTATTGTTCATTGTTCGTACTGTATTGTCCGTATTTTTGTTCTGTGATATACAGTACGTTGACAAAAAATAAAAGAAATTGAAAGAAAGAAATGCTTAATATTTTCTTTAAGGTTCTGTTACTGTATTAAATCTAAGTTAAAGGAATCAAATCTCCAGTGGTTTAAAGTGATATGATGAATAGGACTTATAATGTTCTTCCACATTAACTGGACTTATACTGTTCTTCCACATTTCAGAAATGTAAATTACTCTAACTTTTTATTTTTATGATTGATACTAAAAAATCTTATCTCATTAGAATTGTGAAGCTTTTGTTGTCTATCTTCAAGTAAAAAAAATATATATATTTATAATATTCAGAGTCCAAATAAAAAAAACGTAATTATTCAAAATGTGAAAAAATGGACTTATATGGTTCTTCGTTCTCAAGCCCTCCATTTATAATGTTAGAAAAGATCTATCAATTAAATAAATGCTGTTCTTTTGAACTTTCTATTCAGTCAAAGAATCCTGAAATAAAAATGTTAAAAAACTGTTTCTACCTTGCTTTGGAGCATAAAATCAGTCATGTTAGAGTGATTTGTGAAGGGTCATGTGACACTGAAGACTGGAGTAATGATGCTGAAAATTCAGCTTTTTTCAGAGGAATAATGTATATATGTATATATATGTATGTATATATGTATATATATGTATATATATGTATATATATGTATATATATATATGTATATGTATATATATATATATATATATATACATATATATATATATATATATATATATATATATTTATATTTATTAGGGCTGTGCAAAAACTAATTGCGATTAATTCGCATCCAAAATAAAAGTTTGTGTTTACATAATAAATATGTGTGTGCTGTTCATAATTATTTTGTATATATACATAATACATATGCATGCATGTATATATTTATGAATGATTTGCCAGAAATACTATACACACACACAACCTATTTGACATATAAATATTTTATATATGATTAACACATTTTCTTAAATATATGCATGCATGTGTGTGTGTATTTATATATACAAAATAATTATACACGCACACACAAATATATTATGTAAACACAAACTTTTATGTTGGATGCGATTAATCGCGATTCATCTTTGCACAGCCCTATATATATATATATATATATATATATATATATATATTCTAATAAACAGCCTCTGTGAGCATTAGAGAATTCAACTTTAAAAAAAATATCTAATAATGATATTTCTATTTGTTGTCAATTAAAAATGGCTTTAAAATAAAAAAAGACAGTTGATTCTACAATATTCTTTACAAGTATTTAGTGAATTACTTTTGTACAGATAAGTGCATGTTGTGCAGCTGCATTGTGATTACAATGCAATGGTGTTAATTATATGTAATAAAAATAGTAACACTTGCCACTAATTATGTAGTCATGAATCTCTAAGAGCCAACGGGCGGCACTCACCTGGAAAGCCAAAGCAAGGATACTTCTGGCAGCAGGAACGTCTGCGGCCAGCCATTTAGATTTAGCACCCATGAGCCATAACACCTCAGCCTTGGGACAGTGAGCAACGGCCCTCTGTAACAGAGCCTCCAACGACTCTCTGGGAGAAAGACATTCAAATCAGTTTAAATCAATCTAATGGTCTAGAACAAATACAAGTGGGCAAACACAAGTGTATCCATGGTGCTTGCGTGCGAACGCCCGCACAGAACCAATGAATGCTGATTGAAATTCAGTTCAGCCAGTAAGACTTGAAGAGAAAGTGAGTATTTCTCACCGTGTACCGTTGTTCTTCTCAAAGTAAGCGGCCCTCAGCCAGACGCTCTTCTTGCTGGGAAAGACCTGGAGCGCATGAGCGTAGATGGCACGAGCGCACTCGACAGCTCCATGAGACACACACTACAGCAAAAACAACAGCCAATCACCATCAGATCTCACAGTAATCACATCCAGCTGTGGAGTTTAGCCATAGTACTGCTGGAAATCTATGCAATATTGCATCATAAATGGTTGTAGTAAACAAATATGTGGTGCTAATTGAAAACAGAATGTGGGCGCGTGAAGGTGAGAGGATGTATTGCACTGTCTGCGTCCTCCATCCATGTGTGTTTGCAGTCCTCCTCCTCAATGCCAATTCCAATCACAGCTCTGATCACAGCCTGACATGTGGCCACGCTGCCAGCCTTATCACACTCCTCTGCATCCTGAGACGGGATCACAAAACAGACATCAGTAACAAATCAACACTCTGACATTGCCTGCACGCAGAAGCATTTAAATACTTGCTCGGATCAGGAAAAGCAGCATAACTGAGAAAATTTAACTCAATCCTGACTGGAATGTCCATTGCATTTTTCACTTTTTCTTTTCTTAAAGCTACACTGTGTAACTCTTTAGTTTATTCTTAGCTAAAAACACTTAGTTATTTAAAATATATGTGCTCATTAATGTATATTTACTTCATTCAAGTAATAAGAGTATCCTGACGTGAGTGTATAAGTTCCTGCCATTGAAAATACATCCGGGTAATGTTGGATCGCCACGTATTGCCCTCCAGTTGAAAGTACATCAGGCAAAGAGGACATACCCGTTAATTCAAGCTTCGCCTTTCGCATTTCACGTTTGAGTTAACATTCATGGACGAGTGTCGAACTGGAAGCCATGTTAATCTTGGACTACATTGACCACCGTAGGAGTTAAAGCGAAATCGGAATTGAGAGGAACAGAAACTAATATTCACTGGATGGTCATATACCTTTTAAAAATATAAAAATCACACAGTGTAGCTTAAAAAATCTCAGATAATAGCTTTAATGGGCTCCATGCACGCAATTATTTTGCGGTGAAGGTTTAAGGATGCTCGAATAACTTCTGCGATCGTAAGTCCAATGCAATACAGAGAATTCATACTGAATTTTATACTTCATGGTTACACTAAAGAAACGTCAGTCACAAAAACAGATAAAACAGACACCCCTCGTTGTGTTTATGCTTACTTTAAAATTATATTAAATGAACATAACTATATATAAAATTACACCATCTAAACGTATGCACACTTCGTTTTGAAGACAAAGACGGGAGGACGGTAAATTATATGAAGCTGTCCATGAGTCCCGATTTCCTAGGCTTCCTCCGCTATAATACTTCCACAACCAGAGAGCTGGACAAGGACATCCTTGCCGTCAAATGGCACGTGACTTATGCGTCCATGTAGCCCATTGACAAATATACATGACAAGTAGTTAGTAAGCCAGAGAACATGAGTACTAGCTCATCAGACCTGAATCCATTGTTAAGCGGTTTATCTCCACGCGTTGGCTCTCAGAGGACGTGATGGCTCTGTCGATGATCTTCTCCACCATCTGTGTGTTGCCGTTGGCCTCCTTCCAGCTTGGCAGCGGTGATTCCAGATATGCCGGTCAGTGGGAATGTTTCACGGGCCTTGTTCAGAACGCGCGGGCATTCATCAGGTTTCTAACTCGGGCCAGAGCCAGCCAGAGCTGCGGGGGACAAGGACAAACACTGTTAGAGCAATCTGATTTATGGCCCATAATTAGGTTTATGGGTTTTGGCTGATGAAGATCATTGTGTGTGTGTGTGTTTGTGGGGGACAGGGCGGTTGCATTAACAGCCATTATGTGAAGTGAGTGCTCTTAAAGGGATTCTCCACCTGGTTTTTCATGTTTGTCTTTAGCTTTAGCCCAGTTTCATCAAACACCTCCCACATTTTCCCTGCTTTTGAAAACAGTTACACCAGGCAGTGTAACTCGACCTCAGGACACAAAAAAATGAAGCGTTACGCTTTTTCTAGAGCGTTTTTAAAGCATTAAAGGGGTCATGAACTGGCTTTTTAAATGTTCTTATATTGTTGACTGTGGTCAACTTATGACATTCGCTGGTTTTTGCATTCCAAAGCATTAAAATGAATAAGTAATAGGCTATTTTGTTACCAAGTTATGAGCCTTCCTGAAAGACGGTCAATTTTTATGGACGTATTGCACTGAAGAGCTTGGAGTAATGCACAGCATGCACAGCGCGTCTCCACTGCTGCGGAGTGGAGAACAGTTTTGCATATTATAATGAGTTTCAACTCACCGACCCGGTCGTGCACGTGAGGGGAGACGTTCAAATGTGTAAATGGCAACCGGATTCGCCCATACATGTTGAACCCAGAGTCCGTGTGTTGCACAATTCCTGTCAGATCCAATATTGACGGCCACAGCAATGAAAAAAAATTGTCGACAAATATCTTTGTGTTGGTCAGTGACGTTTGATCTCACGTGACCTAATGTAAGGGTGTGCAATATCGCGATTTGACCGCTACGGCGCTTTGGCGCTAGAGTGTAAATGCAGCCCTTTATAAATGCAAGTGCGGTAAAAGAAAAAACAGACGCGAATTATGACGAGAGTGCAAACGAACCTGAACTAGCAAGGTTTGGCAAAGTTTTATAAAACTTAAAACCAACAATGCTGTCATGTGCAATACATGCAAGGCAGAACTTGCTTTTCACGGAGCACAACATGCATGTTGGAGCACTTAAAGAGGAAACATCCCCTACACAAGAGGAGCCAGTGTGGATTGAGTTCGTGTTCTCGAAGATGGAGCTAACTGTAGCATGGTAAGTACTCTCTTTATTAGATCATGCAATACTATTAATATTAATACTATCATCAATAATCAATATAATTACAGTAATGTAATGATTTATTTTGCATAGAATAAAGCTTGATTAGAGCTTAGGAGTGAGGGCTGTTTTTATTATTGTAACACTATTTGGTATTAGTCGTTATCAGCTTCGCCTGTATTTTGTTCCATAATCATGAAGACTTACAAAAGGAGATGTTGGGAATAATGTCATGGCAGTTACATTTTTTCTTTTTCATTCTGTAAATTAAAAGGTGAATGAGAACATCTCTGTCAGCTCAATTCTCATGTAAAAAAAAAATATTGTAATTATATATCTTTAATAATGGTTTGCAGATTAATATTTTACCCTTTTTGTGTCCTGAAGTAATGACCCTTTTTCTGTTTCAGTTCTATGAAAAGCAGTGGGCTTATTAAACAATGCTTCAGAGAGCATTTGTGAGTTAAACTTAGAGAATGACCTGTTTAGTTGGCTTTAAGTTCATTTAAACCACTATTTCAAAAGCTGAACTAATTTTTCTTTTTATATTCTAGTAAGAATATGTATAACTCAATGTTTTAACTAATTGAAAAAGCTGGATGATCATTCCAAACTTAATGATTAGCTGGCAAAATAATCGATGATTGTCCGGCCCCACTGAGAAGGACTTGTGTCACCATCCTAGGTCGAGTTACACTTCTTCGTGTAACTGTCTTTAATATACAGGAAAACGGTGGAGGTGTTTGGTCACTTCTCTTTTGACCCAAATTGAATGAACTGGGCTAAGCCAATTGCTAACAAAGTTTCGCGGAAAGACAGAGCGATTAAGTGCACACACTGAGGCGAGAGAGGTATGCATCGACTTCGTCATTTCAGTTGGGAACAACAGTTTAGACATGAAAGACGGTGGAGTATCCCTTTAAGCACTAGTGTAAAGACCCACTCACCAGTTCAGTCAGCGCCAGTCGGTTCTTAAAGTGCGCTTCCATTCAACAGGGTCCCTATCAGACGCTTTCATCAACGCGTCCCATGGTGATGAGCTGGCCCAAAGTTAACTTCCGTTCTGCTAGTTTATACTGTTTATTGGATAATCCGGCATTGACTGCAAATGCAGTGAAAGTTAAGGTGATGAACAGGTTGTTGAGCTGTGGGATGCAACCTGACCTTAGGTGCAAACGCGATTAAAAAACAAAAAAAAACGGTTAAGGTTTCCTAACAAAGAGGAGACGGCGGTATTAAAATAGCTAGGTTTATCCGAGTATCCGGTACAGTGTTTCCCAAGCATTTATTATTAGGCAGCCCACCACATTATCAGCGCTGACCGCCACATATTGATTTCGTATGTTTTACAAATTTAAGATTGAAAAAGTTGTATTGCACTGCAGTACGTGTAGCGCATCTACGCACGCTCTCTCTCTCTCTCTCTCTCTCACACAAGACACATCGACAGCGGAGCAGAATGTATAATAACAACGCTGCACAGATCCATCCAACATGCTGTCATGTGGAGACCCGCCTTAAAAAAAGGTTAGCAAGCATGTAAGAAGCTAATAAGGAGAAGACATGTTCACCTAATAAAGCCTCCACTCGCCGGCGCTCGCCACAGTTTTTTAACACTGCGGTAAATCAGACACGTCGGTAAGAAAAACATCTTGTCTCCTATTTTTGTTCAACGGGTCTGGTAGTGTCACATTTCAGTTTGGCCAGGTAACATTTTTTTCTTTGACTGGCAAGAAATACCAGCTACTATGGTTATTTACTTGTTATGGATTGTCTGCGCTAGTTTGCCGGAAGTTAAGTTTGGGCCAGTTTTATGCACATGCGCAGAACCGTTTGTTTATGTTGTCACTGCTGAAGTTGCTCCTTATGCAAGTGTTCACTGCTCCCTACTCCCTGAACCGGTATATCAGTTGAAGTTGACTTCATTGACTTCCTCTGAAGTGATGTATCCATATTCCCTCATTCCCTACAGCCGTCTGCAGTGCCCCTTCGAACTGAACATGTTCGTTCCCTTCGGATTGGAATCTCACTTTAAGATGGTGAAATACCCTGTGAAGTCCACTTCGCAGTCCACTTACGGTCGAATGGAACGCACCTTTAGTTTTTGGTACCAGATTAGGCTAATCTACATTTTTATGCAACAGATTTTAAAAAAAGAGAGAGAAAAAAGAAGCTATGAACATTTTTAAAGAACAAAAAATAATGTTTTAATTGTAAGACTAGTCTAAACAGTTTATGCAACCGGCCCAGTTTGATTCAGGACAGAGTAAAGTGAGAATTATTGGATGGTCCTCACTTTCTGAGAACATTTTGAAGGTCTGTTTGGGGGTCAAGACTTGGTTTACGAAATAATGTTATAGTTAGGTTAAGGGTAGGTTTAGGTTAAGAAGGTAATTTCAGGTTAGTGCACTGAGTGGTGAGGGGTAGGGTTGGGCAGAAGGAGCTAGAGATTGCATTGTGTCAATGAATGTCCTCACAAGAAAGATGTACGTGTGTGTGTACCTCGACACTGGTAGGACAGCACATGGTACTGTCTGCTCAACATGATTCTTGCATCCTCTGGCTCCTCCAGCTCAACACCGGTCTTCCACAAACGCACGACTTCGTAACACATTTTCCAGCTGCTGTCAAGACATGCAGATAATAAATAAAAACGTACTCATGGAGCTGTGAATTTTTTTTTTTAAATAAAAAGTGCACTTAATCTTTTCTTTTTTTCTTTCTCATGAAATAATTCATAAACATTTTTGGAAATCTGATGCTAGACCTTTCCATGTCAAAGTAGTCTCAAATTATCTGATATTTTAAAGTACTTCTTGACCTAGACACAATCATTAGGGTCATTTGCTGTTTTATTCACTTGGAAAACCGTTTCACTGCTTTCCCTCCAATAAAAAATAAAAATAATAAGTCTCCTTGACTTCTCCTTGTTTTCTTCCGGACATTTGTTTGGGCAGAATGTCCTTCCCAGAACCACCAGAAGAAAACACAGAGTAAGGATGCTGACACTGGGATGCGACTCCGAGAGAAAAAGATGACCGACAGTGAAGCTACTATAAAACTACTGAACAAGCCTCGCCACCTGACAAACAGGAACTAAGTGTAGCTCCTCAGCAGCAGACTGACTTAGAGTCATGCAACCTGAATAGTGAGGGCAACCCACTGAAAATGAAGAAGTGTGAGACCCTAAAAAGGCTTTCAAAAGCTGGCTAAGAAATACTTGTGCATACCAGCCACAGGTTCTCCCTCAGAGAGAGAGAGCACTTTTAGTGCTGGGGGGAATGTACGTTGACTTGCTTGCGCACCTCCCTAAAGCCAGATCATGTTGACAGACTTGTGTTTCTAGCCAAAATCCCTGTAACATCTATGCACAAATACATACATTTAAGCCTATCATGAGAATAGGAAAAATAGAGTTATAGAAAATAAGAGGTAAAAAAGGTGTACCGCTGACCCCGCCGCCTCTCAGGTCGCTGAGTTCACGGTCAGGTCAACTCAGGTTCACTTTCCGTGTTTGGCCATTATTGTAGTTTGATAAGAGATACGATTACTATAGCTTCAAAGAACATTTTTATTCACACGTTAACAAAATGTCAACAACGGAAGACTTGTCCACCAAGCCTTACATATTCGAGCCAGAGCGAGCGATTTGAAAAAGATGACGATGACCGCAGAACCGTCTTCATATGGAGGCAGGTATGTAAGTTAACTATGTTGTGTTATTAGTGAAAGTCGACTATTTCTCTTGTTAAAACAAGCACACTGACAAGATAAATGACTGCGGTCTGATCTTACCACTAAAAATCTGTATTGATAATAATACGATAACTTACGTTTAGAAAGCATCAGGAAACACAGCAGCTAAATGATAGAAGTCGATCGGCAAACCCTTCTGTATACTGGCTGAGGTTGTTGAAGTGGGGATCCTTGAAGTGCTTCAGGTCACTACATCCAACAACCGAACATTTTGACTAGCCCTCTCGTAACTTCTGCATCATTGAGCTTGGACTACAAAATCGGAGCGAGAAATAATAATGGCGGATTGCTCGCAGTGTTGGACCGGTAGTCGATGTCCTTATTTGTCAGTTCCGCTGCAAATACGGTGACGTACTTGCTCAAAAAACGTCATAGACAACAGAAAAATCTGAACAGGTTGAAAAATATGACCAAAACAGAATATAAAGATATAAACGAAGCACCTGAAGAGAATAATTTCATCTTTTCTGTACTTATAAACACTCCAAATCTACAACAAAATGCATTTAAGGGCTAAAAAGTGGATTTTGCATGATTTGTCCCCTTTAAATTTTATTTTATTTCCATTTGCAGAAAAAAAAAAAAAAAAGCAGAAATACAGTGGTTACCCCTGTAATTAAAGTATCCCCTAACAGCCTGGCATCTGCATGGGGAAGTAAAACCTTTAATTTTACTCCAGAAAGCACAAAAATCCAGTTCACTTCGCAAACACCATGTAAACCACAACATGAATAACCATCAAACTGGAACTTAAATGACAGCGCATCGGATTTTTAATGACACTAATTACCTCACTTAAAGCACATTGCTTTATAAGGAGTTAACATGCTAATCACGCTGGAGACATTGATGAAGTAGATCCCGCCAGCCTGTTTAGAGATATCTGGTATTATAAGGAGGAGATTCAGGATGTTTTAACAAGCTGAGACTGATAGAGCTTTCAAACATAGCTAACGATTCATACGTCTCTGTCACACAGGTATGCAGGCAGAAAAGAAGAGGAGGCGACTGTGGAAGAGAGAAGCTGAAGAGGAATAGAAGAGGACAGGCAGAGAGAGACACTTGACCTTTCCTGAGCACTCGTTTCTTGGCCCTGATGCTCCGTCTCCAGCTCAGCCGCTCTGATATAGATGCGCACAGACTGAGGGAGGTGACGCACCGCCTGGGCAACCACTGCCTTCGCCGTGTCTCCAGGCTGCAGCCCGGGCGGCTTCTCAGCCAAACATCCTCACTCTGAACAGACAACACACAGATTATACACATGCATCCACACTCTATGAAGATAATACATACACAAATGCACTATATTAACCCTTTCCAGCCATTGAATGAAATTGCGGCTTTCTGTGTTTTCACTATTATACGGTAGGGGGCGCTATAACAGCATCTTCTGAAAGAGTACTGAGTCGCCAGGCGAAAAGAAAAGCAGAAACGAAGATAGAAGCATTACTTGCACAGAAATAGTGCGATCATCAGACATTAAACAGCATTAAGTCAAAACTGGCTGAAAGGTCGACCCATGAAGAGGAAACAACTGAAG
>JAQIUQ010001048.1:890000-909068 GCA_030378365.1 Hybognathus amarus | reverse complement strand
TGAAACAAGCATATTTGGCCACGCTCAGTTACAGCGCGTGCAGACGGAAGTGTAAACTTGAAGTCTAACACATTCAAATATTTCAGCTCAGAAGACACTGTGTTTTACAATGCAAAGATAGTTCAGCCACTTGAGCATGTGAAGAATAGGTGGTTAGAGTTCATATTTGCAACGATACAGTATAGCCCGATTGTGTTCTCAAAATTTTAATGACGAATCATTCAAAAACATAAATTAATTAAAATGTGGATTCGCAAGCCGGTTGTTCCTGAAGGAGGGCTCAGTACCCCCACAGTGTATATGGATCAGCTTCCTCCTCCGAATCACAACCTGTAAGTATTATTAATAATTGTTGCTTTTATGGGTTTTGTAGCGTCTGTGTGCTGAGGAGGGAAGGTGCAATAAGTATGTGTGTGTGTGTAAGTTACGTCTCAGCGCAGCTTCTAGGTCTCCAATGTCATTTTTTTTTAAATATGTGAAATGTTTGTCGCAGTTATTGGAGTTTTCATAAAGATATAGAGCGTCTTGTAGTACTGCAGTGTCATTTATCAATATGTTTTATGCGTTGGGCTAACAAACAATAACTGATTGGGTCATCTGACCAACCACCGCCGATTAGCGCCACGCAAAGGAGTGGTTTGGAAAAATGAGTCGTTTGTGCGAATCATTTGGGAGTTGGTGAGCAAATCAGGTAAATAGTAAATCATATTATAAGACAACAAAAGTGTTTTTGTTTTTTGTTGTCATTGCATTCATGTAAAACTGTTGTTGGGGACTCCCAGAGCAATATTAGGTAAGCATTTGAAAATGGCCATAGAATACAGGTGCTCTTTTAATTACTCTTTGACAACAATGCAAAATATAAAGAGTGTAAAACCGGAAGTTCAAACACAGAATTCTAAAAGATGGCTGCATGCCCTGTTTTCGAAGCGCATACACATTTTTATGTGTCTGTTTGTCCATGTCACATTGTAATAACTATGATTTTATCATAGCGTATAGTGAATTATAAATACTATAATATTGAATACTATATAATACCATAATATTGATATTATAAATAATATCAGTGTCATGGCTTCTATGACACATGTAGCAATCCCCTGGTTACATACAGGCAATATGTTGATTCAATGGTCCTCTGGTTCCCAAACATCAAGACCAAAGTGCTGTGCTGTGGGAGGCTCCGTCCATCCAATACTATACTATATTTATTTACTTATTTATTCATAAGGGTGTTTGATGTTTTATAACTATTTGTGTCTCGTGAGTCTTTTACCTGACAACAAAAATTTCTATCACTAGCTGATAGACTAAAGATTTTGAATCTTGAATATTTTTAAAAGGTTGACAGTATGTGTACTGTATAAACAGTTATTTAAATTAATAGTTATTTAATTGATAAACAATGATCACTTTATTTAGTTAGCTATAATGCTAAATTATAAGGTCAGACAATTCAATAAATGTATTTGTTCATTCATTTAGTGAACTCAGTCTATCATCTCAAGGATCAGTTCACTCATAACACTTTAAACGCATTTCACAATGTCTAACAGGATGTCGTGGGACAACGCATTGCAGAAATCAATCTAAATCACTGCAATTCACATTATTGTGACATTTATAAATGGGATTTACTCGGGAGAAAGCTTTGCTATGCTATGAGGAGATTTTATCTTGTTGAATGACAGATCAACACAGCCTGGAGTGAACGTCTCAAGTACTGATGAAATAAAGACAGCCAGGTAATAAAAAACTAAAATTATGCTTTTGATCAAAACAGACTCTTAGTAACTTCTGACCTTCATAAAGGGAGTCTGGGATAGTTTTGAACACAATTCAAAAGAAAATAAATAAGTTAAATTCCACAGTACTTCGGTAGTAGGCGAAAGCATGTAGGATATTAGACAGTGTGAAGGGTTCGATGTGCCTTAAAAAGACATTACAAGAAATGTACTGCAAGAAAGATCTTCACATATTTAAACTCAGTTCAAGACAAATCATTCTCACAGACTTCAAGTAACTTTGCAGAGCGTAATTGTTTAAATTCTCTACTACAGAGGGTATGCAATGTGGCTAAAACTTGATTTGGATCTGTTTAGTCATATGTTGAGATACAGAGCGTTAAGTGATGCAGGTTAAATGATGGAAGCATTGTGAAGAGCTAAAATAAGAGATAGAAATGCACTTCAGCTTCTCCTGAAGCAGACATAAACTGTACCATAGATAAATACTCTAGATGTCGCCTTGGCTATGGCAGTTCATTGGAACGAATGCGTCAGTAGAACAAGGGAGCCCCTCCTCTTTAAACTGAATAAGCGTCAATGTAGGCAAATGTCTAATGGAAATAAAATCACCATAAATCATCAAGAATGTGATTTTCTAGTTTATTTGGTTCGTTTCATATTGTCCGATGGCGACATTTATTCATCGAGTCCAGAGAAAAAAATACTATATAAAAAAAACAATTCATCACGTTTGTGGTGGCCATGTTAAATGTTTAATTTTCATAATTTCATAATTACTTTGTTCATTGTAATGTCAGAGTCACCACTCTATAATGAACATGGTGAAAGTAAAAGTATATATTCTACTTAATGGTAATTTTACTAGGCCTTAAAAGCCTACTAGTGTCTTGTAAAAAGGCACTGTTAAATAAATGAATGTCTGTTTATAAAAACAACCAGAAAATAAAGGCTGAAAAAAAGTCGATGCTCCTGCCCCTGGCAGAAGAGCTGACCCTCGGGTTGAATGTCAATTAACCTGTTGTGAAGGGCATCTCTGGGTTCAGCTCTTCCAGACCCACATCAGGGACCAGTAGCAGCAACAACTTTATTACTGGAAATAAAGCTGGTATAAATTGGCAGGTATAGTCATTTCAACTGTTAAATCTTGAGTAATGATAAACTGCTTTGTCTTGTGAAAGTAAAAACTGATAAACTTATGTTAATGTAAAAATATTTGATTATTATTTATTAATCACATTGCACTGTGAAGAAAACGTTTGGATTACTGTCCTTTGGAGGAAGTACTTTTATTTAATTGATGGCTTTAATTGATTTATATTTGTGCCTATGCCTATTATTTCTGACAGGAGTCCACATGTACAGAAAGGCCTACAGAAGAGTCTGCACACAGCAGTGATACAGGGGTGGGCAGAGTAGAGACAACTTTTCCTTTTTATTTGTTGCATGAGGCATGTGTGACACAAACGACAAAGGGTGAAATTTGTTCCCTATGAGTCTAAATGTACATAATACTGTGATATTTATGCATACATGTGAATCTCTGAAAATACTTAAGTCATGCACAGATCCTGGCCATTTTGCGTTCAGACTGATTTGTGATATGGAACATGGTCACACACCATCTAAGAGATTTTACTCAGTCAACTGCCTTTTAAAAAAATGATATAATATTATTAATCTGGAATATTCAAAATTGTAATAGTAACTTGGCTGTACATATACATTGTAAGCCCCTTTCTGTTCACAAAATCCCTTCATTGAGGCCTTGATGGGAACATGTGTGTAGTCTACACTGTATGGCACCAATCACATAAGTTAAACCTGAGCGACATACATATGACATACATGTACTGTAAGTCATAATCGGCATGGTCATCATGATTGTATTTATTATCTTCATTAAAAATTAGAATATACCCGACCTAAGTTGGCAAAAAAAAAAAGAAAAGAATTACAATCTTGGGTCTCAAATGGCTTGCAAATGCAAAAAAAAAAACTAAGACCGCCAGGTAAACTTTGCGCATGACGGAAAGCTAATCAAGTTCGCCACATTTCCAATAGTATAAAGGAAGCCACTCGCAATTAGGCTAGGCTACACTATCACGCTGCGCTAAAGGATAATCCTAATCCTGCTAACATGAGAATAAGCCTGCTCGCGAGCAGGTTCAAGTTGATGGGCCTGTTGCTTTGACAGCAAGTCCAGGATGAAGCGTTGAAGAACCAAACAATCCATGATCATGGCAAATCGCCAACAATCAAATCCAGCTAACAGAGTTAGCGACGTACATACAAAATAATTTTCAAACTGGTTTCCCAAACACTACTCTGCCATTGGTCAGTCAAAACAGATAGCGCCGCCCTTAACTCACCTCTAGAGCTGAACACAAACTGAGCGTGCAGGAGAACGAGAGAGGGAGGATGAGGGTCATGCAGGGGTGAGGCTCTCGTTGCCATGAGAGAAACAGCACATTGAATCTTCCCCAAGCCAGATGGAGATTCCAAGACTTCCAGGAAATGTATCTGACAACAACTCTGATGTGCACCTTCCCATGTGTAGTTCCAATATGAATTACATCTGCCAATTAAATAACAGAGTATTAGCATTAACCTGTATTTATTTACTCACTTTTGATATTGAAAAAGCCACATATGGTGTGAAAAAAGTACAAAAAAGTACTAAATCAACATCTCTGTTGATCCTGGAACAACATTCCAATCAACCAATCAGATTTGGGGGAAGTTTACAGTTTGTCAACGTTAGGCTTATATCAAGGTTAGGGTGCTTCTTTGTTATTAATTTCCCCTTGATTTTAGGGATCATTTACAGGTAGGGTCAGGTTTAGGAGTGGTAACATTTTCAGAGAGAAATGTTCCAGGAACAATACAATATGTTGACCCTGGAATATGTCTAACTCTACAAAATCATGGTGTGCATATGTTATGGCATACAAAACAGTATGTTCACAAAAGCAAAGATTTAAATGATTAAATATTGCTAATTGTACTACATGCAAAGAACAATATAAGCAAGAAGAATCTGTAGGTGGGCAGCAAAAAGGCCCTCAACGCATTGAAGAATATCCTCATTTGTTTTTGTGACCTGGTCACTTTATTGGAAAAGTACATTCAAACATCACTGCTTTACCCAATTAAAAGTCTTCAGGAGACTTGAGTCGACTCATCGACACTGTTAATTAACAACTAAAGATAAAGCTGTCAGGGCTCTGTAGGAATCTGGAGCCCTAATATGGGTCTCTGTAAAGCAAGACCAGCTCAGAAAACACATGCTTTATGATTGTGTAAGAAGTGTCAACATTAGTATTCTAAACAGGAGGGGTTCACCATCTGTTAGAGACGGACCTAACCTCTGTACATCCTTCAGGGCTGCAGTGCACCATGTAATTATCCAAGTTTGAGTTGTTCGAAAATATAAAGGCAGCTATGTTATATGTTGCCATGTACAAAAAACACTTATACTGTGTGATAAACTGCATATCATAAAGAAAATATCAAGAATAATATGATATGCAGTTTTAAGAAAACTGCATATCATAAAAGATTTTTAATTACAATACATATCATTGTAATTAAAAACATACTGAAAATAATTCATTTTTTAACATTAACATTATGTGGGGTTTTTTTTTCTTAAAATTTTACTTAGAATAAACTAATCATATTTCATTACTCATGGTTTCTGACTAATTTTAAGAATGCAGAATAAACGCTTTTTTGAAGCCTTTGTGGAACTTACAATCATATGAATTAGTCAGACCTTCATACTTTACAAAATAAAAAAAATTCAATCAGCTATGGTGAGTTTAAGATGCCTTCTTTCAGTGATTCCCAAGTAATGGGACATGTACCCTCGAAGTTCAAGTGGTATGTTAAAGGGTTAGTTCACCCTAAAAAATGAAAATTCTGTCATTAATTACTTTCTCATGATACATTCATGTTCATCTTCGGAACACAAAGATCTGTTCGATGAAATCTTTGAGCTTTCTGTCCCTCCATTGACAGCCAATAGCTTGCTAAAAACAACAAAAAAACACATTTAATTACAATTTTTTTTTTTTGCAAAATATTAAATCTCCAACGCATGTTGTGTAAATAAACTGTGAAGAAATTTTTTACTCTTGTCGCTTATATAAATCCCGTTCAAACCACACAGATTACTTTAATGATGTCTTGGTAGTTGTGTAGACTGTCAGGGACAGAAAGCTCTTAGATTTCATCCAAAAGATTTTTGTGTTCCAAAGGATGAACCAAAGTCTCACAGATTTGGAATGAAATGAGGGTAAATAATTAATGACAGAATTTTTCATTTTGGGTGAACAAACCCTTTAAAAGATTTTGCTATCTAAAGATATTTTACTAAACAATTTATAGCTGTAAAGATATTTCTCTCAGTTTTAGTGTGCTTTATTAGCATAACAGATCATTTTTTTCCACAGCATCAGCAGCTTAGCTGCATTCAAAGGAAATAAAGCAAAACAAAAACAGTACATAAATGCATACGGATTATTAAAAGACAAAGGATAATTAAAAAAGAAAGATAAAGTGAAAAACATTACAGAATAAAATATTTGAAACTAAGGCAAAGATAAGTGTACCACTACTGAGCATAAGAAACACAGGAGCAAGAATCTCATTTTCTTTCTTTTTCTCCTTCATACAATGCTCAGGAGTCATTAATATGATAGCTGCATTCTAGCTTGACTTCATCATACTCATATTCTAGTCAGAATGCGAGTATGATACTGCCCCCAAAGTGCATTTAAGCTTGCTCTTAACCGAACTAGGAAAAACAACAACTCTGCACTCAATTGGATAGACTTTCAACCAATCAGAGCAATGCAGTAAGTCAGCTACATAGTTGCATAGCATAGTTAACGAAACTGCACGCACGCTGGTAGTAGTAGTAAAATAATGCGAGTGCTTCTTTTACTTGGTCCTCCATGAGTGCCACCAAAGGAGAAACCACTAAGACCACAGGGTTTTCATTGTGTCCTATCTTCTCAGTGACCATCGGCAGTGGCACCTCATTGCAGTACACAAGATCCAGGGGGTGGAGTTAGATCCAGTTTTAAGGGGTGGAGATGGGTATGATTAGGGGTGGGGTTAGGGATTGGGGGCGGAGATGGGTAGGATTAGGGGTGGGGTTAGGGATCAGGGGGTGGAGATGGGTAGGATTAGGGGTGGGGTTAGGGACCAGGGGGTGGAGATGGGTAGGATTAGGGGTGGGGTTAGGGATCAGGGGGTGGAGATGGGTAGGATTAGGGGTGGGGTTAGGGATCAGGGGGTGGAGATGGGTAGGATTAGGGGTGGGGTTAGGGATCAGGGGGTGGAGATGGGTAGGATTAGGGGTGGGGTTAGGGATCGGGGGCGGAGATGGGTAGGATTAGGGGTGGGGTTAGGAATCAGGGGGTGGAGATGG
Source organism: Hybognathus amarus (assembly GCA_030378365.1). Lineage (NCBI taxonomy): Eukaryota > Metazoa > Chordata > Actinopteri > Cypriniformes > Leuciscidae > Hybognathus > Hybognathus amarus. Next base: position 901,880 of record JAQIUQ010001048.1, on the reverse strand, counting down.
GTATAGTTAGGGATCAAGGGGTGGAGATGGAAAAACAACAACTCTGGACTCAATTGGATAGACTTTCAACCAATCAGAGCAATGCAGTAAGTCAGCTACATAGTTGCATAGCTTAACGAAACTGGTCCTCCATACGCCTTATTCACGCGGCAGCGCCATCTTTGATTTTTAATGAGAATGAAACCGAGGCTGTGAGGGATAGACATGCATCTCTTCAATGGGCTGTACTTTTATTTAATGTGTTTTCGGATTGTTCTGCTCATGAAACACTGGAAAAATATCTTTCTAAGAAATGTCAGTTGACAAAAAACTCCTGACAATGTAATCTGTGGAAAATTGTAAGTAATCTAGGAGCTTTATTCAGCTTTTTACAGCGGATGCCATTGGAAACACGGTAAGTCTATCCCTCACAGCCTCACTTTCATACCTGTCATGGCGCTGCTCTGAATAAGGTCTATGAGTGCGACCAATGGAGAAACCACAAAGACCACAGGGTTTTCATTGTGTCCTATCTTCTCAGTGACCATCAGCAGTGGCACCTCATTGCAGTACACAAGATCCAGGGGGTGGAGTAAGATCCAGATTTAAGGGGTGGAGATGGGTATGATTAGGGTTGGGGTTAGGGATTGTGGGTGAAGATGGGTAGTATTAGGGGTGGGGTTAGGGATCAGGGGGTGGAGATGGGTATGGTTAGGGATCAGGGGGTGGAGATGAGCATGATTAGGGGTGGGGTTAGGGATTGGGGTGGAGATGGGTAGGATTAGGGGTGGAGTTAGGGATCGGGGGTGGAGATGGGTATGGTTAGGGATCAGGGGGTGGAGATGAGTAGGATTAGGGGTGGGGTTAGGGATTGGGGTGGAGATGGGTAGGATTAGGGGTGGGGTTAGGGATCAGGGGTGGAGATGGGTAGGATTAGGGGTGGGGTTAGGTATCAGGGGGTGGAGATGGGTATGGTTAGGGATCAGGGGGTGGAGATGGGTAGGATTAGGGGTGGGGTTAGGGATTGGGGGTGGAGATGGGTAGGATTAGGGGTGGGGTTAGGGATCAGGGGGTGGAGATGGGTATGGTTAGGGATCAGGAGGTGGAGATGGGCAGGATTAGGGATCAGGGAGCTCAGACGGGTAGGTTTAGGTAAATGTTAGGTGGAGTACGTGTTCTGCAGTGAGGACCATCTCACCATCAGAGCCACCTGATAAAATAAGCTTTTGACAGGAGGAGGGCAAACACAGCTTTCCTATCAACAAATGACCTGATTGCAGTTCTCTGTTCGCCTTTTAAAATGAATGCGCTGTCGATTTCTTTTACAACAGACACGAAAGCAGAATCTATACATCTCAATTCTCCACTTGCATTCATCTTTGAGAGAAACCAACCAGTTCAACCAAAGCGCAAACGTGCTGATTACGTAACTGCAGTTCATCTGTCCATCATCGTATAAAGCCCACCCTGGCAATTTGATTGGCCCAGCGATTTCTAACCCGATCATAATTACTCCTCAATGGATCGAATCCAGAGTGATCTTCCTGACCAAAAAATGTTGTGGGCAGGGTTCGGGCTGGCATTCAGGCTAACTGCATTCCGTACTGCACAGAAATGAGGGTATTTAATCAAATGTGCTGTGACAGTCAACTTCAAATTGAATGCCTGGCTCACCTAAATTCCCTCTGTATTTCAAAGTATATCTGTCACTGTCAGCATGCTTTGTGCAGTGCCCAGAAACAATGTTTGTGTATTTGTATTCATGTGGTGTCTCTGTTTTCCTCTCACACCTGTGCTCTGACTATAAGGCAGTGGTAAATGCAGACCTCTCCTCAGGACGGGGCATGTAAGGTGACGGCCGCACTCCTTTACATGATGATGTGTTGTACGACCTCTCTTTCAGTGTTTCCTCACTCCCTCAGGAAGCACTGGCTCTCTTTATCAGCATAAGCTGCTAACAGCTCCTCTGCCATTAGCTGTGGAGACACAGGAGGATTTGTGTAAAGGTGGATAAGCACAATGTTCCCCCTGTTTGAACATCATTAGAGCATCTCCTAAGTGTGAGGGATTTCAGGATGACGACGTAAAAGAAGCTGCTACCCCCTCTGCTATTACTGAATGAGCTCTTATGAAAGATGCACTGAAGAGAACCCATATGAGTTTTAAAGCATGAAACATTCATTAAAAAATGTTATTCTTGGCTTTATTCTTTGTAAAGTTTAACAAAGTTTTTTAGGCTTTTGTCATAGATTCTGCACAAGCAATATTCTCTTGTTTTAGAGGGAACATATTATTATTTACACAAATGCATTAACACTTTCATAACAAGCTATTTGTGTTTTAGTAGCAGTGTTCTTACGCAACAGCTTTCACACATAACACTTGCGAAGTTGCTTTTGCAGTCAATCTGCTTGATGGAGCATCAAAGCACGGTCTTTTACATTTATTAATTTAGCTGACACTTTTATCCAAAGCGACTTATATATATGTCAGAGGTCGCACGCCTCTGGATCAACTAGGGGTTAAGTGTCTTGCTCAGGGACACATTGGTTTCTCACAGTGGATTCGAACCCGGGTCTCTCACACCAAAGGCATCTGTCTTATCCATCTCATCTTATCTCATCTGATTGTTGCTCTGTAAACAACTTCACTGTAAAATCCAGTCATTTGCTTCCCCACACACATTTTTCTTGTATTCACCATATTGACCAACAGAAAGCTGCTTGGTTTGAAAGGGACTTCTGTAAAATCAGACCAAAGTTAGTTCCTGACATCACATGAACTTTCACTCTGCATAATCCTCACTTTTTTGCTTGTTGCTGGACTTGCATTTTTTGACAGTAATGGCTGTTTGTTTGCTCCACGTTGTTATGCATTAATGCCCCTGTGTGCGCATGGCTCAGCGGTGAGATTATTTATTTATTGGGTCTTGACATCACGTTGCCTCTGTGCTGGAGGTGTAGGAGAACACACAGACTCCCTGGAGGAGGGCAGTGAACTCCTCTCAGCACGAGAGAGAAAGAGAGAGAGCCTGTTTCCCTAGAGGTCACAAACACATGCACATACACACGGCACTCTATCTGTATCCCCCCGCCTCTCGTCCTCAGTCATTGCTTTCTGACTGGAGATGGGCCTCCACTTAGTGTTAGTCAACACCACTAGTTTTCCCCTGTGCCTAATTCCTTAATCGCCCCCCTGCCGAGGCTCTTAGGACCCCGGAGAGGCCGAGTGTGCAGTTAACTGCACAAAGGAGGGCGCATTTGTGTGTGTTACAGGGGGTCTTTGTTGCATTGTGGCGTGCTCCTGGCCTCATGGTGATTACCCGCACCAGGGGTCCCGCATTGTACCGCCGCACCCGAGAATCTCACCTTTACAATCCCCCCATCGAGAGCCAGCAGGGGGCTCGCTGCTGCTTCACCAATCACTGTTCTTTTACAGTGAGAGCAGGCACTTATCTAAAGCACTTAAACACTAATGCATATCCTAAACACTCACTTACATACACAACGGCTACATTCCTACCACACCATTCATTACGCTAAGAGCCGAGTACTCACAAGCACTTAAACACCCATGTGCTTTCATTCTCACAATCACAATCTAATCTCGTGCACGCTCATATATACGCTTATCATTCAAAAGTTTGGGGCCATGAGGTTTTTTAATGTCTGTTCTCTCTCTAAGGTTGCATTTATTTTATTAAAGAACAAAACGCAAAGTAAAGCTGAATTGTCAGCATCATTATTACTCCAGTCTTCAGTGTCACATGATCCTTCAGATATCATTCTAATATCATTTGCTGCTCAAGAAACATTTCTTATTATTATCATTTACCAACAGGAGGGGAATACTAAAAATTTAATATTTTTGTGGAAACATGATACATTTTTGTGACACAAGTATGATACAAGTCTTTGTAACATTATATCAAAGTCTTTACTGTCACCCATAATCATTTTAAAGTGTCCTTCCCAGGAAAAAAAAGGTTTTAATTTCTCGCTGACCCCAAACCTTTGAATATTAGTGTATGTGGGGCATGCATTTGGAAACAAAGCTTATTCTCATTTTGCTTTATCTTTAATATTATTTAAGAACTTTTAAATAAAAAAAATCAATACTGCACTCTTAAAAGAAAAGGTTCTATATAGAACCTTAAAAGGTTCTACATACAGCACTAGGCATTTGGAACCCCTAAAAGGTTCTATACAGAACCCTTTAGGATTCTTTGTAACCAGGAAAAAGGTTCTTTATGGAACCTTTTGGGTTCATTCATTATCATTTGTTCTGTCCTTTCCAGATTAAATATTTCATATTATTGACAAACATCAAGACCCTAAAATGTATATGTGAATGCATGTGGATGATCACACAATTCAAGATACAAGGGTTAGAAAATGTATTAATATCATTTCATGTAGTTAATATCACACGAAGAGTGCCATTTCAGTTATTCTCCTCCAAAAATTAGCATGATTAAAATGTGATATTAAAGTAGCTGTATGTAAGATTGTGGCCAAAACTGGTACTGCAATAACATTCAAAATACCGTAGAGCAGTGTATCCCCTTCCCCCGATTTGAGGTTGCCAGATAGGCGGCAGGATCCAACATTTTTTTATCTGACACATTTGTAGCGGCTGACTGGTAGATCGGTGGAGGGTGAGAGCATCATACCAAAACACAACATGACAACATCAACATCAGTTGAGGGCTTTCTAAATGACAATATCCTGGCTGGACTACTGTTGTCAGTGATATAAGTATTTGAAATGAACATGATTTCTTAATGTCTAGTGATATATCAGGGCCATTTTATGATTATTTTAAATACATTTCTTACATACAGCTCCTTTAAGTTACTACACAAGTTTAATAAACAATAATTTTATTACAACTACAAAATGTTGCAGAATAATGTAAAATATGAATCAATAATAGCCTATAAAGAACCTTTGTGCCAAAAGGGTTCTTTCTTGTCATTATAGAACCTTTTTAGCATAAAGAACCCTATGCTTCATTTATAGAACCCCAATGAGCCCTTTTTTTCTAAGAGTGTGTAAGTGAAAACCATAGTCACTAATACTTACACAAATACTTAGACAAAGGTAAATACTTATTTTATTTGTTTTTGATTTTATGTAACTAACCAATTATTTTTTATCCTGTCACTGTTATACTGTGAGTACTGATGCAAGAAAATTGAAAATGAAATGGAGAGAGAGCTGTGTAGTGTTCAAGGTTTGTCCTGTTGTGTTCTTGTCAGAGCATGAGATGAGCATGAGCTCTAGCCAAGGGATCTGATGGTTTCAGACACACAAGAACACATCAGCTCCACACCAACTCTTCGCCTGATTGGGTACCAATCCCCCATAATCTTCTTCAATAATTAAACTCATACACATTCAGCCAGCCCATAAACTCCCAGGAGTAGCATGCAATAAAGATAAACTCCGAAATATCAACATGACATCATGACGTTTGTGTAAACATCACACCACTTTTTGCGTGAACATACACGCCACTTTCGAGCTATCCGCGTGTATGCGTGTATGTCTACGTCGTTAAATGTCAGAGCGGAAACGAAGCAAAATGTAGATCTACATCTGGAGAGCGATATTTTTCCTAGGATGGTAGGGGAAGACTCATAAATGCTATTAACCCCACTGACGGGTAGGTTTAGGGACAGGGTTGGGGTTGGTCATATATTTATATAGACAGTAATGTAATGTTAAGTCAACGGCGTTCATAAACACGCTGAAAAGCGATTATGCGTGTTGATAGCACGCCAAAAATGGAATTACGAATTGGCGTGTCATACATACGCAATTTCATGAGCTCAGTCTGGATATATCTAAGGACAGAAGAGAGAAAGCCATCAAAAAGAAATTAATGAATTGTCTTTAAAGGACAGACTTAGAACATCTATTGCTGTTCACAAAGTAGCAAAACAAAACGGCGCTATACTACATACATGGCACCTGTTATCGTTAATATAACACACGCTGTGATGGGTAGGTTTAGGTGTGGGGTAGGGTAGGGTAGTCTCATATTACGCTAAAGGATTGATGACGCCTTGAGTTCACGTGTTATATAAACGATAAAGGGTACCATGTGCGTAGTATAGTGCTGTTTTGTCATAAAGCGTTCTATGTGACGCTAAAGGATGAGAACGGGCTGTCATGACACATGCTTTTTAAGAAAAAATAAATTTGCTGTCAGTTACTAATGTTAGGGCTGTCAATCTCTCTTCGGTTATACAAAATGTTACAATATAGTATAATGAAACAAATCCAGCATTGCTGGTCACCAGCTTAAGGTAGCCTAAACTTTGCATGCTGGGACCAGCTTGGGTGCTGGTGTGTTGCTAGACCAGCATATGTTGTATTTTGGGTGACCTCAATAAAACTTGCATACTGTATGTGTTATATCTTAATGTGAGTTCACCGATAAATAAAGTTTCCAATTTCCAATTAATTTTTATAATTTATATAATAAAAAAATGCATGTTGCAGATTATGTATATGTACCAAGCAAAGTCCTCAGTGTTAAACAAACACTGCACAGTTTTCTTATGGTCTCAATTTAGAGAGAGTAAAGTAACAATTAAGCCACATTGCTGTTATAGTAAAATAAAGTAGATTCACTCTACAACTGATGATTGAGCTTTAGTAATGACACCTGCAGTTAACATGCTCCTGACTGCAATGACATAGTTTTTACTATGATAACTTTTTGGAATCAGAGACTAATAGGCTGATGATCAGAGATTTTAACACGTGAGTTCCCAAATAAGCACAAAACAGCAACTTTCATTATCAAGTTATTAACTGTACCACTGAAAGAGCTCTTCTCATAACTCCAGTTACTGAACAAACCCATGTTCTCATACAGCTTGACCAGCTCTGTTTTCCTTGAGAACAGTACTGACTAACCAGCATAAAATTCATGCTGGTTTATACTAGATTTTTCAGCAGGGTCTTTCAGCAAGCCATAAAAAATAAACTAGACGAAACAGCATAGCTGAAAAGATTAAAGCAGTGGGAGCTTCTCAGAATAGCTTGGAATAACAATTAAGACACAAAATCTTGAAATGTGTCACTATGGTTAGAGGCACTAGAAATTGGCTTTGAATCCTTCTTCCTAAAGATATTATTAAAACTGTTCCTTTTTAAATTTACATGACGTTCATATGACATCTATGGCCTGTAAACTGCCAATGTTTTGAAGAGAGAATAACTGTGTGCATGTACTGTATACAGTAGCATTAGAAGGTTAGCAGTGACCCTTTTGAGGAGTCTAGAGGCGATACGAGCTCCATGTGTGATTAACAGCTGGTGCTTCTGTCTCTGTCAAACAGATGCTGTTTTTAGCACTACCAAATCCTTAATATTAATATCCATCATTCATTCTCATTTGCCCTTTCCATAGTAAATGAGATCCTCTAATGGAATAATTCCACTGTCGGAACCCTTCCCGTCCTCCCTCTGTCAGCAGAAACAGATGAGGCCCTCAAGACGTCGTGAGACACATGAGAGCTGCAGGATCCAATCAACAAAATTGTGATGAATCATTCTGTTCATAAGTTTCTTTACATGTTTGGATCACTTTAGATAAATCTGTGTTCCTTCAGTGTGGGCAGGTCCCAGTGCTCATAATTCACTGTCTGCTTTAGCTGCAGAGTGAAACCACATACAGAACAGAAGAAGAGCTCAATTTTAGGGGAACAAAGGATTCATCTTAGGTAAGAGATTGTATATTGGCGGTCTCCAGGCAGCATTGCACTCCTACACAGCATGCTTGTCCGCCCAGTAACAATCTTCTCTGGCCAGCAGAAGACTCATCACAACCCATATTAGCCTCTAATGAAACCAGGCAATGGGCTTCAAAATCCTCCTAATGCCCAATATATGAATAGAGCCGAAATCAAGGCCCACCAATCAGTTACCATGGTAACCTAACTCACATGCAGTTCACTTCTTGATTTCGCTTTAATGATCACACTAGGGAATACATTGGAGGAATACAGGATATACAAGTGTGAAAGGGAAAGAAATATGGGCAGAGAGAGATTTGTGAATAAGTCATTGTGCTCAAGCTGTTGAACAAATGCATTCAAACGAGGTGAACCTAAATTCTGCACAGCTTCTGAAAAACAAGCCAACCTCTTTAACAAGGCTTACAGTGTGTTAGCGGCTCTCTCCGGTGAGTTTTATTGTTATGTGCCTGTTTGAATTTCTCTGTCGAAACATTACAAGAGGACAAAAGTGAGAGCGAAAGAAATTGAGTCATTGGCTTGAGCTGCTGCATGTGTAAATGACAAGCAGACAATGCAGTTTGTCTTTCCAAAAGCAGAGCAGCCGCACTATCAGAGAAAACCCCTGTGCAATTCTTTTCTTAGGTCCTGTTTACACCTGGTATTAAGATGGGTTAGTGGCTTACAAGTAGATGTAAACAGGGTCTAAAGTTTTGAGGTGGTCCACTCTGACCACTTCCAGAGAAACACATTAGACTGGATTGCTTTCGTAGCGTAGTCAAGTTTGATATGAAGACAAAAACGTACCAAGTACAATGTCCTTTCACCATTCCTGATTTCTAACCAGCACTCACAGCGTTTGGTGTGGTCTTGTGGATATCAGAGCAGAAACGCAAGCTGATGCTCTCTGTATGTTTTTCTGTCATCTCCTAGTCTGGGTTTCCCCATGCTGCCTTCCTGCAGTGCGATTTTATTCACGCTGAAAGGCAATCTGGATACCATGGCCCAGATTTTCGCCTCGTTTAGGAAACCAATCACAGAACGGGGAGGAAGCAGCAAGACGATGACGACATCTATGCGACACACCGAAGCAGTTTGTTTATATCTATGGATTCAACATGGCAGCAGATGTGGAGCTACCTTTTGATGCAGCCTTAAATATTGTTCTAAGTAGTTTAGAATGCAAGTTTATTTTGAAAAAAGAGCAGCTGTTGGCGTTAAACTTCACGAGACCCCAGTCATTATTGTTCTCTTATTCCCACCATTAATCGCCCTAATGGAGGACCAGGTACAGGGGGTGGTCAACATTGGAATATCTGCCGCTCAGCTGTGTCCCAAGAAAGAAAATGCGATAAATAATTGTCGATACCAACTTCTGTTCGGCAGTCGAAGGCCTGGATAAGCGCAATCACACCAAATGCGTCTTTATAGCACGCAAGTGTATTGTCGTGTAATATATACGCTAAAGTTAGTTTTTACGTGCATTTGATACGCATTGGTTGGTTAGGTTAAGTTTAGGTGTGGGGTGCGTGTGTATTAGACGCTTGCTAGAATTAGTGGTCTGGGGTGCGTGTGTATTATACGCAAATGAACTGCGTATCAATTGCACGACAAAAACTGCGTCTCATATGCACGTAAAAACTCATTTTCGCGTATATATTACACGACAATACACATGCGTGTTATAGAGACGCATTTACATGAGAACAGGCTGCAGCCACGGAGTTGTACACTCTTAAAAATGCTGGGTTGTTTTAACCCAATTTTGGGTCAAATATGGACAAACTTAAACATTGGGTTAAAAATATAATTTAAAAATGTAACCCGCTGACTGTGTTTGTCCATATTTGACCCACAATTGAGTTAAAACAACCCAGCATTTTTTAGAGTGTATAGTACCAACCTGCTAGGCATTGTCGTCAACGAAGTCCATTTAACTGATAAATGGTAAGTGGTATTTATTAATATCATTTTGTCATTATGCCTGTAAACTACCTAGTGTGGTTGTCACAGTGCCACTAAGTTGTGTTGCTTTTCAATATCATGCTACCGCATTAGCAGCATAACTTTCAGCTGTGCACACATACCTGATTAAAGTTGTTGACACTTTAGTCATTAAATAATTTTTTTTTTACTTGTGAAGTACAAGCGCAAACAATTTCCAATGCAAATAACAACTTCAACATCTATGTTAAACTGTACTTAATTCTTGTGTTTTTATAATTGAAACAATTGGCTATGAGCTACAGGTGCATTTGATAGACATTCTTAGCCATAAACGCCGCCAGGCATTCGTAAAGCATGCCTCAAAAAACGAGAAAATGAACATGTGGTTCCCATACTCAACGAAGAATTAGCGTTAGCCAGGCTCACCTCCAGCGCATTCATGTAAATTGCAAAATTTCACTCTAAATTTTTGTAGGTTAAACATTACTTCCATATGTGGCTATGTTTTGTTTTTTTCCCCTTACGTTGGGTGGGCCTACTAGCCTGGGTTTTCCCATGCTGCCTTGCTGCAGTGTGATTTTATTCATGCTGCTAGGCAGCCTGGACACCATGAACCAAATATTCACCTGAGATAGGGAACCAATCACAGAACGGGGAGGGAGCAGCAAAACGATGGCAACGGTATATGCGACACACCAAAGCAGTTTGTTTATATCTATGGATCCATATTTGCAGCGGACGTGAAGTTACCTTTTGATACAGCCTTTGAGTATACATAAATCTCCTAAATCTCTGACCCATCGTTTTTTTCCTCGTCTAATTTTCTGTCGATCTACTTACGTCATCTGGTATCATTGAACCGATTGGCTATGAGCTACGTACAGGCGCATTTGATAGACACTCGTAGTACCCAATAATACGGCTCTGGGCATTTGTAAACCATGCCTCAAATACGAGAAAATAAACATATGGTTTCCCCAAAAAAATGTTTTAGATTGCAATTTCTATGTGATAGATAGATGTTGAATATCACCAAAGTCCCTTTAAGACAAGTCATGCAATGCAGGAATGGAGAAAGATTGAATAACTTTAAATGAAAACAAAATGTGTAAGCAAAAGAGTCATGCATTGTGCTTAAGCTCATATCTCTCTTATACACACACACACACACACACACACACACAACATTTTTCAAGCTGGTCCAAGCTAAAACACTTGCAATTTCAAAAGTAAATCTACAATCTTATTTCTATGTTCACCTCCTTACTGTATGGTCTGCCTGTAGTAGGCTTACTGACACACCAGAGCACACCTGCCTCTTTTTCTCATTCTCTCATATCTAATTACACGAACACGAGAACCAATACAGTCCTGCAGTGCATATTGCCAAGTCGAGAGACCATTTAAAGAGATTGATATGACTTATCAACACCAAGTGTTTAAGTGCAACTTAATCAAAAGTGCAACTGTCCCGTTCAGTCTACTTCTCAGTGGAGTGGAGATGAGGAAAGAGAGGTGACACTCATGAGGGACAGTTCGCAGACTCTGACAACTGCAAAATGATTTTTAATTTGCCATTTTGGTTCATTACTGACAAAATTATGCACCATAATGTAATTTATTGAGGCTACAGGCACAGGACCTGTTGTCCTGGCAAACTGGCGTTGGTTTAGTCCGTCTGGCTGGTGTTATTAGGATATGGTGCTGTAACATTACCCAGCCATAGATTTGACATAAATCTGCAAGCTGTTCATTAGTATATTTAGTCCCACTCTGCAGACTTTGTCTGGTAATTAAAATGCCAATAGGAATGGGTTTATCATTGCCCGCTTAAGAATTACTCTTTTACGTTTACAAAAGTATGAGAATGTGGACCATGTAAATGTGGAGTAGTACAAAGAAGTTCTATGATTTCAAAATTTCAATTTGCGCACATCCAGAAACTTTAGGCAGGTGCATGATTAGATAAAGCACTTCACTAAATAAAAAACAAAACTGTCTCTTCTACTCCCAAAAATCAATTTATTAAAATATACGTTTCAGGAAAACAGTCACAAGTCAAACCACGAACGTCATGCTGAGTGAGCTGAACTGTTTGAAGTTCAGCGAACTTCTGAACTGTATGAACGGCGTTCAGGGATCGACTTATCAAGACTGTTTTCTAAGATGGCTCCTGTCTGTATACACGAAGTGAACTGTCTAA